>JAQFXM010007472.1:0-11826 GCA_034693345.1 Entomobrya multifasciata
ATCGTCGATTTCTTTTAAAGCTAAAAAGCAAATTGGTGTGGCCACTGCAGCTACCATACCAGCTGTATACAGAGTTGACAATCTTAAGATAAAACTTAAAATATAAACTGTTATGTGAAAAGTTTGAAGGTTGTGTTGGGTGAGTATTAGAATTGCATCACCTACCGGAATGTAAACTACAAACAAGAGAAATGATGTCCAACCAACTGACATAACAAGCACTGAGAGCAGTTTATCATGTTTACTGAATTGATTTGAACTTTGTTTTAGACATCCTCCTTTCTGCACCATGCAATTCAGTAAACCACAAAATTCGTTAGCATGAATATTAAAACCAAGAACATAAGTTGCCATGGCAATGACAACAAGGAAAAGAAATCCGTAAAAGAGAATAATAATAAGATTATGTTTAGTAAAATTAAGATATGCTAGAAAACACTGCACTGCTAATATGATTACATTGACGGTACTTATAACAAGTAGCATTGTTCGTTTCTTTGATATTGTTCTTGATACTTTAAATTTCTTAACTTTGCTCTCTGATTCGTATTCAATCGGGAATATTGAAAATGTGGAAAGGTGACAAATATTTGTTAAACAACACAAAATATGGATATTTCTTGGCGAAAGCATTGTTAAAATGGTATTGAAGAGTCGAAGGCTTACAATAATAGAGAACAAGTAAGACTAAACCTTACAAGTTATGTACGAATATTTTACTTGATTGCTTATAACACGGATGGCCTGCTTCTTAATGCCATAATAGCATAATATTGTGATATCGCGCACATCTTTAATGACTTTTGTCTGCGAAACCATATTCTTATAATTGATTTGACTCCAGTAAACTTATGTCACTGTTGTTTGAAACAGAAACATGACAACCACTCCGACAATTAATTTGGTTTGATAATTCATAAATATTTTAGTATCATGCTTGTTAAAAGATCTCTATCGGTAAAATATAACTTCGGACGAAATTCTATAATTTTGGCTTCCATGAAACATGTTTCCTAACTACTGGACATAACATTTGCCGGGTTTACAATTTTCAATTCAGTCGTATTAACATTATTTTGACAAATTATTCATCACAATTTTGGTTATAAATAGTTTACATGATTCAATGTGGCAATCAGTCTAAATTTGTACCTATATTTAACTAACTTTGCAACAGTAGTTTGTTTTCAATTATTCATTCAATTTAAGATTAAGCCTGTCTATGCCACATTTAAATATTTGATAGAATTATAAAACAGTTTTTGGTACGTAGCAATAAGCCAACAAGATTTGTCAAACATAACCAAACTAAAACCTTTGCGAATATTTATTTCATAATTAATTTTGCAAAGGGGAACATTTGCTTGGGTAATAATTGTTACACTTTTAAATAGCTCACACCACTTTTATTACAAATTCGAACTCCATGGCATAGAGTTGAGGGTAAGTATGTTATATAAGCATATTTTGCAAATATATGAATGACATAACTCAAATGACTTAATGTTTATAGCAATATTTTTGCTCACGACACATACAATTTTAGGCACCGTTTTAATAAATTGTGTAATATTTTAAGTATGATTTAAAACCAAATCGTGTACACTATTTTCAAAATTTAAGTTTGATTACAAAACCAAACAAAATTATACTGTACTAAACTCTTGTGCAAAAAGTATTGTTTATTTTATTCCAAGTTATACCTGTTGGTATAATTCCACTAAGCCCAGAAAGGCAGGTATACGGAAGTTGTAATTGTTTGCTGAACCTAGCTGCGATAAACTATAGTTCTTTTGGTGGGCTAGATAAAAGCGCATGTAATTTAACATCAGTTAAGAATTACAATTGGGTAAACTTTACCCAATAAGATACAATTAGGTTCTTTCTTTTGCCCCATATAGTTAAGTAAACCCAAAAATTCAGTTGCATGTATATTATAGACCAGTGCATAGCTTGATATAGCAGCACAGGCAACTAAGATAAAAACGTTAAAGGTTGGAGTACTGAGATTACTTTTTTCAAAGAAAATAATACAGGAAAAAACCTGAAAAGCAAAAACGAATGAATTTACGAGTCCAACCAGAATCATAATTTTTCGCTTATATGGTGACTTTACCTCCAGTTGAAATGCTCCTCTATGTTGCGTATATTTAAATGGGGTTAAAGAAAAATTTGTATGGTGGCAAATATTGATTAATATACACAAAATACGGATATTTCTTTGAGAAAGCATTTCAGTGAAATTTATGAACAAGAAGTTAAGATGTTACTTGGTCGTAGTCAAACTAAAAACGAAATACTAACCAATCAAAGTCAAAGGATTTTTTATGCACATCCTAATGAACTATTTTCAAAAATATGTACAGCTTATTGTACTCTAACAGTAGCTTTAATATTTTAGGATGGTTAATTCGTACATGTTTTCGTAGAATTCGGGTTTGGCTCTAAGACAGTCGTTTATTTTTAGTAATGCTTTTTTTATTACCAAGAATCAGACGTATTATCTGGTTTATCTAGATTTAAAGGTTCTTATTCGCGTCTTCATATCACAACTATCATTTTATCATAATCAAATTACGTTTATCGACGAAACATAATTTTTATGTTCTATTATGTCCCGTAAACATGTTTTTGTGAATTTCGGAACTTAAAGACAGATTATAGTAGAACATTACCAAATAATGCTTTACCAAGTTGTTTGAAGTTACATACCCATTCTTATGATAACAAGTACGCCTTGTTTTACACAAACCAGTTTTTAGATAATCTGATTTATAGAGAGATATTTTAAGCATACAATTTGTGGAAATGGTCTATATAACAGTTTTTATTCACGGTGTTACATAAATATAATTGATAATACATTCAACTATAAAGTTAAGGAAAATTTTATGTCTAAAATAGTTGGTAAACTTTTGCATAAAAAATTGTTGTTTCATCTTATATTTTAATCAAGTGTTATATTATTGACCATGTATAGATAAATGAATATATAACAAGATGGGACCAGAACAATATTTTCCCACTTATTTGACATTATAACATAGCGACCAAAGTTTTTGAAGACTTTACTTTTATTTTGTTTACACAATTCAAATAAGATCTGCTTTCACAAGCCTATGAAATGCAGTCTGCTGTAACTTCTGAATAGTTTTGTGTAAGTTGAAAATCTTCATGGATACACTAGTACATTACCGATTACATGCCATTTGTACTGATTGCCTCCTCTGTGTACTCTGTGGGACCATGCTACTTTTTGAAAAATGTTAATTGTGTATATTCTCATAATTAAAGATTTAATGCTGCTCTACTGTTGAGAAGAATTTTTTTATGACGATTGTAGGTTTTTTAATAACTTGCCTGAAACTTTTAGCATATATCGATATAATTAATACTTTAACCTTGGCAGCTTCAGAAACCAATATGAATGTGCTAATGGCAAGAAGAATTCCGTGTGTATAAAACACCACCAATATGTTATCATTCATCCTTAACCCTCGAATTGTATTTTGTTGCTTTCCTATCAAAATCATATCCTGATACGATTTAACTCTTTTCTCCCACATTTTCCATTGACGTGCAATACCAGACTCTAAAACTGTAGTGAGACGCCTGAATATTATTGCAGATCCAACTGGTTCGATATAGCTTACTAACCAAGTTCGTTTCCTATTAAACAGTTTTTCTTTGCCAATTGAAATTATTGGACTCAAAGTACTACCAGATGAATTTACACCGCTATTTAAAATTATCCGGTTAAGTACAAGTCTTGTTTGATCCACCAGGTCAGATTTAGTAATAAACGCAGAATTATTGCAAGAAGCGATAGAATTCAAGTATCCATCTGGAACGCCAAATGGCATCACATGATTTATAATATCTGATATACTGTATTTGTGTAACCGTTGAAGAATTTCACGATAAAATTTGAACCCATTTGTATGATTAAGGCTAGGCTTTACATCATCTTCAAAAGCTGTCTCAGCAACTGATTCGTAGTACACCTCGTACATATATGGAAAGTGTCTTGTTTCAACAGGTTCATAGGAAACTGAAGATTCAAAGTCCAAAAAAGATTTGCTTTCGGCATAAAACGTAAAATTCTTTTCAAATAAGCCTTTGAATGTATTTATGGTAGTGGGCAACAGAGGTGAGCTCAAGTACGTAATGTTTTGACCTTTGTAAGCATTACTAATCACAACTCCTGTTAACAACCAACAAAGTACAATGTATTTACAGGGTCCTTCTACAAGCCAATCATTACAGCCTTGTTCTAGTAATATTTGAATAGGGGAAAACAATATGTCGTATAGGGATGGGTTGATATAGCTGGGATTAAGCAATTGATGTAAAAAACTCGATATTCGGAAGCTCAGTACAAATAGAAGTAAGAAAATAGTTAGAAACATCCAGATTGGGTATTCAAAAGACGAAACGTATCCTATTAAGGATATTCTTCCAGAATCAACACCACCACATGTTATGAATTTGTAGCCAATATCATCAAGTGTTATAAATATTCCCCACGGTTTTTCAAAGGTTACGCGGGCATCCTCTCCATCGCTAAGAAAGGAACGCGGGGTAGAGTTTTGAAAAACTATGTGAGCTAGCACAACGTCACTTAACATATGTCTTTTAAATAAAAGAAAGTAATCTTGTTTAGCAGAAAACTTATTGTTTTTGTTTGGAAAAATCACTTTGTCCAGAATTTCTTTTTTTTTTTGTCCGTTAATAATTCATCGGCTATTGCCACGCTTAAATTCAAAATCTAACTATGATATCTTAGTAAGTTTTGAGAAGCACTTGAAAACTGCAAATGATTTCGATTGTGATATTCTTGTTTAGCCAGTGCTATGAAAATATTAGATATTATTAGCTGAAACGTTTCACTTTGAATCTCATAAACAAGTGGTTTTGGATGATTAGGTATATAGTATGGAGTATATGGGCACAAATGTTTAAATATCAAATGTTTGTTTTTAATTCCGTCCACAAAATTATTGGTTGTTGCAAAGATTACTCGAAACGTATGATACTTCGGTAGGTATGCGGGACTTTGATGCTCATGCGAATAACGTAGATGGCTCCAATAAATTAAGTCGGAATGACCAGGAAGAAATAAATATGGCAAGGGCCTTAGAGCAATACTGTGCAAACTAGATAAATCATAAATCTGAACGCTACACGATAAACGTAAGGGAGTAGCGGGAAATAAAAATGGCAACATTTTGTCGTTTGGAAATAAAGTTTGATTTTGTTTCCACTGGGATTCCGTGGTTACTGATATGTTAGTGTCTATACGTAACCACGCAAGAAGAACCAAATAGTTTGTATTAACAATTGGAAAATCGGGTGGTGAAATGTCGCGGGAATGGTGTTTTAAATTAGTAAGTAAATCAAGTTCTTGATATGTGGTTATTTGAATTGTACATGCAGAAAAAGGTTCAAGTATTGCATTTAAATTAAGATCAGAAGTGCGTGGTATGGGTAAAGTATACGCAGATGCTGTGAAATATAGCATGATCATATTGATCATATATAAAATGTGTTTGAACATTTTACTGCTGGTCAAATGTATTGCTGTATATGTGTCAGTGATAAATATTAAGCTCAATGGGTTGATATTGTTGCTAAAATACAAATAGAAATTAATTCGAGTACGATATCCATACTGATGCACGCCAAAGGTTTGAATGCGCCGTTGAAGACAACGTCAGCTTAAATTAAATGCATGTTGTCACATTTTATCAAACCCGGAAGACCGAAAATATCTCTTTTTAACCAGTGCATTTAGTTATGGACGTAATATGTTACTGTATCTAGTTACGAAAGAACCCGGTAGTTGTTTTTAAAATGTAGTACTGATAAGGTACTTGTTCCACGTTAGATAATTCGTTATGTCATTTGAAAAGCATAACAAAGGAATAATATTTAAATAATAATTAAGGATGTTGCCAAACTTTAAAAATTTGCTACCTGCCAAAAAAAGTTTTCTATATATTTTAGTCTAGTGAAGTACAGTGGCATGTGCAGTACAAGTTACTTCCTTAAATCGATGCAGTTTCCGCAGCACCATATAAATTAAAAGTATTTTACACGCTAAGAAATCATCTGAATGACTATAACATGCAAAACTTAATGCAAATGGTATGCAAAACTTAATGCAAATGGTTACTCAAAAAATGCGATCTTGAAAAACAAGTTAAATAAAAACTAATTTTGTTTAGTAACTGCGAAGCTTTGTTTTTATGTATTACTTCTTATTAATAGCTATATTGTTTGAAATTATTCATGAATATTATGCAAAATATCTAATAGTTATTCAAATGAACAAAGTAATGATCAACACACTTCTTGTTAGACTCTGCATTATAAAAAACGTCATCGAGTAGTAACATAATTCATGAAATTTGTCTACACCAAGAACATACTGAAAAATAAAATATGTTGGGTCAATGTTAAAATATACACATGTAAGGCCAAACGGGGGATGAAGTAGTAACTGGCTGCAAATTCCTTGCGCAATTAAACAGTATTTGGTACTTCTCTGCTCAAAGCTGTTACGATATTTCGGATGCATATTTGAGTCCACGGTGTAAACTGAAATTATATATCCACTTACTCAATTGTTATAAAAATAAATATTTTTCAAGACGAATTTAAACTAAATGTCTCTGGTATGTGTCCTTACCTCTGTCAAGATTTAATTTTAAACCGACCAAAGAATTAAAGGCGATTTCAAGATTTTCTGAATGTTTTTGTAGTTGATAGTTGAACATTGAACACGCAACACAGGAAACCACTGTGGCAAGATATGCTGTTATATGAATCCAATTGAGAGTAGAATGTATTGAAGGATGAATCAGTGTAAAGGGAATTAGAACAGTTCCATAAATCATAAGAAATACTATGCTCAAAAAGTCATGAAGGGTTACTTTAAGGCTAGATTTGTTGACGAAATTGGATTTTTCATCAAAATATAGGGGCATTTCGTGCCACATTTTTTGAAACAGCTTATAATAAATAAAAGCTACGCCGTGCAGAGAATTAAAAAATTGTTTACATGCGTTTAAGAAACAATCAAAAAAAGTACTTTTATAAAACTTGGCCATTTCGTGAATACTTTTTGGGCGTTAAGATTTTTATTTTGAGTTAATTTTCTTGTACTTAAAATATCGCAACTGAGCACTTAAGACTGAGGATTCGTTTCAGAAAAAATATTTTTTACATTGTAACTTAGTGGTTGTTTCGCCCTAGTATGAAATAGTTTTGAGTTTGTTCCGGACAAAACCTTACATGAACATGTTTAAATTTCTTCAAACTTTATAAATAGATACGGAAATTTACATGAACACGAAACAACGCTTCTTAACTTATTGCAAAAATATGTGGAATTTATTTTAAAAGTTTTAATAAAAACTCTTGTAGAGCATTATGTTCAGTTTAACATTTCGTTAACTACAAAGTATTAAAGTTTTTTTTTGAATTAAAGGCAGGCAGGCAGCATGGTGACTATTGTGACCATTGTAGTATAGAGTTTGTAGCAAATTAATCTAATGTCCAAATTTTTTCTCGATATTTGTTCAATGCCAGTACAACCATGTTTCACGAGCAGTTATATGAAAAATATATTAGTTTTTCAGGAAAAAATTTAAGTCTTAAAAATTCAACTTACGATTTTAAATAGCTACTAACAAGGTATACTATTTGTCTGCTAGGAGCTCCCCGCCAAATGGAATGAGAAAACGGCGGTAAAATCTTCTGATGACGATTCTATGATCATTTTGCGGTAAAATTAATGTTTACTAATTTTAGTTTAACAACAAAAACAAAGCGTCCGACGCGCGCTTTACCTGCGGGTTAAGTCAGCCGCTCTGCCCATCCAAGCAGAGAAGTGAGTTTGCGGAGAGAAACTCTCTTCAGACTTTTAGTCAGAAAAATCTTACTATTTATTGCAATGCATAAAGATGCAGAGGAAATTACTAAAAGTGTGATTTCAAATCCTGGACAAAACTTATTTAGGATGCCTATCTAAGTGATTTCACAAACGGCGGCCAAACGAATCCATACAAATTTGGTACATTAAACGACGTAGCTTTAAACCGTGCTTAGCACGGAAACTTAGCAGCTTAGCTTTTAACAAACTGGTAATTATCGGAACATGATTTTCTCATATCACCGCCGTTATTATGGATTGCAATTTCTACATACATATGTAGACATTCTCTGAGTAATGTCGTGCAATATACGTATGCAATTAAACTTAATTTGTGAGCATCCAAAACAAGCCGAGATAATTTGATGGATAATTTGAAGGTGTTGGAATATAAATATACATTTTAGAAAGGTGTGAAAAGTATTCTCACTTTTCACACCGTTCAAGGTATTTGATTTTTGGGAATATCTGCATTCCCGTTAGTTATAGCTTAAGAAAAGGGCTATAACCCTCATTTTATTTTGGGCATGCCTTTTAGGCCTTGCACCTTTTTGATCCATTTTGTCAGCACATTCCTTCAGAATGTTCAACGGGATATATATATTGTAACTTTCCAATGCACTCTTTCAGAGTGCATTTACTTGTTCGAAATATATGATGATTATGATTTATCCTTTTAATAAATCGAGAGCGACACTTCTCTCCAGATCAAGCTTTAAGAAACACGTCTTTACCACTGCGCTTATTTTGTGCTTACTTGCACTGCCCCGCATTGCATATTACATATTATATTGAAGCTAACAGAAGGCTATATTCTGTATTTTATACTTCATCATAAACTAAATCCTTGAAGACTAAAACAGGTTAGGTAACATAACAGCAGATAAAATATCATAATTGTACCATCAAAACAGATTGCAGTGTCTTGATTGAGGAATAATTACACCGCACTGCATGAAAATACAAGTGGTAGCATTTGTTAACTTTTTATAATTACCATTACTCGGTTACCTAACTAATCAGCAAGATAATAGATCTGTCAATTACAAAACAAATATCCGAATTATGGTATAACTCGTGGTATATGAGACTAACTTGCCCTTCCAAAAACAATTAACAAGCTTAAATACATCTAATCACATTTGGAAACCCACATTCAAATTTAATTTAATTTGAAGCCACATATTATTCAAAACCGCAACGCAGCCAAGGTCACTTAACTACAATTGTAGGCAAACTTGAATAATAATAAACTATAAGTAATGTAATGATTGTCCTTCAAAACTTGAACTTTTCGAGTCAAAAGCAATTATTATTGTTGTAATCTATTGTTCTTTGATTTGTCATGTTTGAATATATTCTATAATGTTAAGCAATAGAGTATATTTTGCAGGTGGAAATTTCCTGTCAATGTTAGGATACATTGGAGTGATTCCATACAAATGGGACCCACTCACCAAAACTCTTAGAAAATGCAGTCGATGCCGGATCAAATGTCACCGGTTTATTTTGCCGCGTATAATAACCCAATGTTTCATATTTGAAGAAGGATTTCGATTTAACTGTTCAAAAGATTTGAAGAACTTCAATTTGAGCTACCTTTTCATAATTGCAAATTTGTTGATGGATTTAACAATAAGTCTACACCATTTTCGAAGCGACACCGTACTTGCATTGTTTAATTCCACCCTAAACTACATTAACTACATTGGTTAGTAAAATAAATAATTAGCAAAGACCTGGAATAACCAAAAATACATGTCATTTTAAATCCTTGTAGGCCAATATTATACACCAGAGGGAAATAAAAATCGACGATGGATTCGAATTGCCACTGAAATAATATTAATTTTAGCAATTGTAGCAGTTTTGGCTGTGTGGCTTCTAACTTTATTATTTTTTATACTTGTACCAAATAATCCCGGTTTTATTGGAAATATCACCTTAAGATATATGACAGATTTTACGTACATTTCAACTTGTATTAGAATCTTCTTTTATTTATGGCATCTTATTGTGGAATTTCACCTCTTCATGTCTGGTGCGTTTTTAGTAACTTTCATAATAATATGTGCAAGCACGTTGGGACCATTTGGTGTATTAGAATTGAATTTAAACAACAAATCATTTAATACAACGCCACATTTGCGAACATCTATAAAAATATGCCAGACTTGTGTAGAACTTCAACTTGTTTTGTTATTATTCAATGAAACCTTGGGATTATATATTGTACCAGCTCAGACACTTGTCACGCAGTTTGTCATGTTTGCTACATTTATTTTAAGTAATCATAGTGAAGGAATGGACAGTTCTATGAAAGCGCTTCTGGTTTCTACGAGTATGGTAGCGGTGTGTGTTTGGATTCTAATTTTATGGGTTTCAGGTTATGTACACAAGCGAGGGGAAGATGTACTGTTGTCTTTTTAAATACCATCAATGGAAAACTCCAGCGGAGAAAAAACTTATGAAAAAAATTCGAAAATCGTGTTAGCCTTTTATGATTCATTATGGAAAGGCTTACGTTATTCGTAGAATCACAGTACTGAAATATATACGAGGATTGCTAAAGGGAATTTTCAGAACTTTACTTGCTTTAAGTAAAAAGTAAAAGGCATGAAGTTATTGTACTGACTAAAAAACAGTTTGACTTTACTTTAAAGCATCCAATAAAGATTTATCATCTTGCTTATTGTACTGACTTTGGTGATAAGATGTAATTGCAAACAAGACTTCTTTAAATTTTCTGGTGCCCTTATTATCACCAAACGTTCATATTTACATCATAAGTCATATTTATCAAACCTTAGTGCGAAATTTAACCAGCTTTTTTTGGGATTTTTTTTCGAGTCAGAATCGTCAGATGTACCTTTGTACAAAAGAAAATAAATTAAATTCGTTAACTTTGACAAAAAGATCAATTAAATTTGGGTAATCATAGAAGCATGTCATCCCTTATTATTCTCAAGAGATACTTCTCCAACAAGTGTATAGACTCATTTTTATGTTTGTAAAATTCTACCCCTGAGGCCTCACTATCTTATAATTGTGTTGATTTATGGTCCGTGGATGACTGCTAGACGCATATCTCAAAGTATTAACAAGAAGGAACAGTATCAATAAAAAGGTACACTTAAAGTATTGGACTTATGACTATGAATACGCTTTGAAAACATAATCGAAAAATATAGATTATAAGTAAACTAAATATATAATATAATCATAAAATAAGTTCACGGTACATACATACGATGTCTTCGATATAAATTGAGACTTGCCTTTACAGTTGTGGGCATAATATTGTATACAAGCCTCTTATGCGAATGTATAAAACATATGTAAGACATAACAATCCCATTACATAAAAGCTTGCGAATGGTTAAGCCTGCCGACGTGTGCAGACACTTCAGGTACATCTACATAATAAAAGGCGTATGCCAAAACTAATTTTGTAAGTAGTTTTGTAAGAACTCTTTTGTAAGTCTATTGCGATTACAATTTTGACAAGGGACGAAAGGATCTACCACTCTTATGAGGAACAGAAATCATTGGAACATTTAAACAATTGTTGTCAAAAGTAAAATACATTAAGCTCAGTTTCCACACATAAACTAAAAATTTTATTATTCCCGATAGTAAAGTTAAATACAAAGTATGAATGTTTCAATGGCCTCTGTTATAAAAGTATTAGCTTTTCTGAGTTTTTCGGCTTATAGCTTAGGTCTAAATTTACCAGATTTAACCCCTGAAATTAGCGCAGTTAATGGATTTTCGATCTGTTCAATTCGAGTTTTCAATTTAAACGGTTTGGATTTCAATTTTCTCACTTTGGAAAATCCAATTGTTCTTTTTCGCTATCTTTATTTATCCTCATCAGGTGGTTTGTATCC
>JAQFXM010007473.1:0-11826 GCA_034693345.1 Entomobrya multifasciata
TACTTGAAAAAATGTACCTGTTGCGGTTAAGATCTAAAATTACAGCTATGAATTGACAATTGTATTGTAATGCACGTCTAATACACAGAAGCAATATGGATTATGGATGGGATTGTTCTCATGATGAGTGGATCATGATTATGATTATGATGGGACAAATAAGAAATCGCAGACGAAAATTTCCAAAAAAAACAACAACAACAAAACAATGGCATTGTGCATCGATTCATCGGTCGATGGAACAGAAGAAAAGTTGTGGTAATTTCATGATTTCGTTCTGATATGCTCTGCTCATTCATCGTCCATCGTCCATCACATTAATATTAATTACGATTTATTAATTACATAGTAAATACTGGATATAAGCTTTCCCTAAAACAGAAAAATGTGCCTAATTGCCATCATTCTTTATGATATAAACTTTTGCTGAAGACTACTACGTCATCTTCAGAGTGATTAATCTGTAACTAGTGGAAAAAATTCAATCTGACGTTCAGCATCTTAACTGTTATATTAAATGTGCAAGCTTTTTTAAAAATTTCATAATACTTTTCGTTACAGGTTACAATTTAATTATTGGTAGTTCTCAGTCTCATAAACCGAAATTAAAAACTATTTTTAATTTCCAGTTGTCCATAACCAAGGAACACATAACATGCAGTATGCAATGCTATGACCAAAAAATCTGCTCATTAAAAAAACACCCTCAAATAAAACTTGTATTTCGTAAAACATTTTTAACTCAAAATTTATGACATATCCTATTTTTTTCTATTTATAACTATTTTACACACATACCTACTTTTTTAAAGCTTTTACAATTTTCATCACCTTCAACTCTGGCCTGGCAAACATTCATCAGATGTAATATAAGCGCATGACCAAATACCACCACCAACCACACACGTTCATGTAACAATGATAAATAGATAAACTAATAAAAGTGATAATTGATAAAAAAGAAAGATGAGTGATGATGGTGATGGACTATACATAACTTCACTGTATTTAACAGCCATGTTAGAATATCAAACAAAGCACACCTTTATCAACCAAAAAAATGACGATACATTTATTACACACACACAATTCTTTTTTTTTTTATCTATCATAATGTTGAATTCACCTTAACTATTATGTAAATGAGATGTGCAAGCCAATTGTAAATTATTTCGGACTAACGACAAAACGACAACGGTTTTATGATATGATAATTAGTATTACACGTCACATCATAATGTCATGCCTGTCTATTTATCTATATATCTATCTATCAATTATAATTTTTCCCCGCAACTGGACAACTGGTTTGGTTGAATGTTGGAATGAAATGAAGCAATTCTTTTCTACATTTTTTGCACCCATAATCATTCTGATAAAAGATTCCTCCGGTGGACATGAACAGCTCAGCTCGCAGTTGGCTCCATGACCATGACCCACGATGTATGATAATGAAAATCCAGCAGTCTTTCCCCCGAAGTCAGTTGGTTCATACCAAAATCTCTTCCCAGGAATTAAAGTTAAATACTTTACTGCTCCAATATATTTTTTGTAGTAGTTTACCAAAAGTAACATAATTATCATGTACGATAGAATTGCTGCAGTGTTCTAGGAAAACATCCACACCTTCAATCTTGCAAAGCAATTAGTTTCGTATGACAAAGCGTAATTCATTGCTACAAAAAATAATTACCAACATATTTTACTTTTTTTGGAAGCCTAAATTTCTGGAATGATTTTTGGGTCCTCACATAATTACTTGGACGAGAACGGAAGAAGTAAAAAATTCAAGAGAAAGCATAATCATTATCATCATCCGAAAGAAAAAAATTCTCGAGAAAGCGAAGGAAATTTTGAACAATTAACTATTAAGCAAGAGAAAGTTGAAAATCATCAAGAAAGTACTGTAATGGCATCAGCAACTGCATCATTTCATTCTGGTGGAGCGGAGGACTGGCCATTGGCGTATGGATCTACAGGACCTTTTTATGCAGGACCTTACGCTGGGGGACCCTCTCATTCCACTTTGTTGCCATTGGATGAGTTTCCATCTACTTATTGGTCTTCTTCCATGGCTTTAGTGGAAAATTATGACTTGAATGAAGAAGATATGCACATTTCAACAAGGTAAGTTAACTAAAGTGCATTTAAACTCATATTTTATGCATACCTGAAATACTTCACAAAGTGCATCAACAATCAAGTGAAAACAAACATGACCATGACTTTGACATTGCATTGCATGCATTGCACTTAATATTTAAGCATACACGACCTCATCTTTGTTTTGCATTTGCATCAATTCAATGATAAGTGCTAAGTGCTAGCAAACAACATAATAATATGCAGTACCTACAAACAACCTTAAAACTTAAATGACATCATCACTTTAAAAACTATTTTATTATCATAACAGATTGAGTTAGTCAAGGTCATTTCCAAATTAATGCTTTAAAATATTTTTTTCTTGAAGTAAATTTTAACGATTATCAAAAAAGGACAAAAGACTCGTAATCATAATTTTAATTTTGAATTATTTTTTCATGTTTATTTGTCTACCAATTTTATAGTGTAAAAACTTTTCATAGAACAATAGAACGATATACATTTCATAGTTTTTAATCATCCAACTGTAAAATTGATGTAAAACTGAAAGAAAGTCATAAAAATTGATAAAGTCCCAAATACGTAGTTTTACTGTTGTAACACAATTGACAATGAAAGTCATTGTGTCCATCCACCCATCCATTCACTGTCCATTTCTCCCTGTTTCTGTGCTGATATTTATTCGTAGAAAGTCACCTAACATGTCAAATCAGTTCTTTTGTGCTTTGTTACGTTAGTTACGTGAGCATGTGTGTAAAAAATATTACGCCACATATCATTATTACAGGACAACGCATCACACTAAACATAATATTTAATGTTTTGATAAGCCGTTCTTCTTACCTTATCACTTGACACAGGACATGCATTACGTGCTTACAATAAAAAAATATATAGATAGATATTCCATGCAACAGCGCTAATCAGTCAGGCGCAGGCAGGTAAAAAAATCATGTACATTTATCTAACTTTACTGACACAAAATGGATGGACTCATCAAACCAAAAAATTGATTACAATATTTGATTACATTTTAATTCATGATAAAGTTATGTCGAAAAAGATCGTAATTCCGGTTTAAAAAGTATTACCAGGATTTTTTTTGCGCACTGCACCAATGCGCAGCTCGGCTTACACCAAAAAACTATTTATGATTAAAATTAACTGACAACCTATTATTTCACAATTTTAAACCTTTCCATTTTATATATCAGTTAGTTCAAAAGTTGCATAATTTTTTCTGTAGATTGAGTGACGTAAAGCCTCACGCGATATACAGTGGTTATGGCAGTGGAAGTGCCAACGGCCGGCCCACTTCCGGTGGTGGATTTTCAATGCGAGATATCTTGGATTTGCCTATGAATGACCAAATCACAAATCATAATGTGAGCAGTGGTATAGGAACTTCACCTGGTAAGTTATCATCAGCTGCAGGTATTTCAGGCTCTGCTGCTTATAGACTACCAGGATTTCACCATTATTCTCCACATTTTCCCCCATTTCATCATCCCACGTCTACCCCAGGTTATTATCAATATGGGGAGCTTATGGAGCCCAGCTGGTCTGTTGCTCATGCGTTTATTAATCATCCTGGCTCAACGCCTAGTTCACCCACATCCGACAGTACGTTATATTATTTTAATCTCTCAAAAATCGCCTAAAAAGGTCCCAGACATAAATTCTTCATTATTTTCTTTAAATATTCGTAGGGAAATTCGACGAAGGTCTAAGCCAAGATGGTTACAGTTCTCTAGAAAAGCCAGAGTCGCCCTACATGCAAACCATGTCCATCACTGAATTATCCAACGATGACGTTCCCCATCCGGGAGGACGGGACACCGTTTTAGCAAAACGAGTAGATGTAGTGGCTGCCGACTCCAGTACTCCCACGGAACTGATGTCCTGCGCCAATCCACTTTTACTGTCAGGGGTGTCCATGCAACCACAAGTTGCCAATAGCAAGCCAACTCATCACAATCATCATCACCATCATCATATACAAGAGGAGCGGGCCTCCGTCATTGTCAAGGACGAACAGATAAATAGCATGCCAACTTTGGTGCATCATCATCAGCATCAAGAGCAGCATGACAACAGGTCTGTTCATCAGTTGGTGCGCTCAGCATCAACCAGCCGATTTGAAATGGTTCGACAGGACTCCCAAGCTAGTACCACTTCATCCCTGGGTGGTGGCACAATGAGTGAAGAAGATGAAAGCGATAGAAGATCAATTCGTAAACGCAAGCGTCGCATTCTTTTTACCAAGGCACAGACTAATGAGCTTGAAAGAAAGTTTCGACAACAAAGATATCTGTCCGCACCGGAAAGGGAACAGTTGGCAACACTTATCAATTTGACGCCCACACAGGTCAAAATCTGGTTTCAGAATCATCGATACAAAACCAAGGTGTAAGTTTTATGGGATGGATAAAGATTATCCATCTATCAAAAAAGTTGTATCATATTACCCCAGAATCAATATAACCGTTTATCTTTCATTTGTTGAGTAGTATGCAGGAGGCTGCTGGTAGAGGAAAAAAGAAGGACTCCACTGACCACCTTTTAAGTCACCAGGAACCCTGGACAATCGCTGGAGGTAATTTGGAAGGTCGCGATAAACTGACATCCTTCTCCGCTCAACTTGCTAACACTCTTAATAATAATAACAACTCTAACAACAGAGAATGGAGTGCTCAATAATTAATTCCCCACAAATTAATATATTTTATCAAATTGTTATGCAGTTTGCTGATGCTTTTGTGTATTCTAAAACTGTATGTAGTCTTAATATTAGGAAATTAAACTGTGATCTCTTCACTTATGCACCATCAATCACACTGACTATGTCATAAAATGTGCAATAATTTGTGCAAATCAAAATTGCATGTTTTGTTTAACAAAAGAAAAACCTTTATTTATTCAGGAAAATCCTTAACGTAAATATTTCGAGGAATTCCATTCCTCGAGGTTGGTTGTAAGTTAAATCGGTGACCAGCCCTTACATTTTAAACGTAATGTAACGTAACAGTACAAGAACGATATAAGATACGGTATATAAAGTACAGTACAAACGCATAAAACTAGTTAATTCTTCATTTAATTTTAAACATATGATATACGTAAAAGGTAATGGTTATGGGTGTAACTTAATCAAATATCAAATGCCAACTTTTGCGTTTATACAAAAATTCAAAATTGGTTGGTATAATATGCACTTCTAGTTGGAAATATGCAATGCAACATTTCCATTAACCACAGTTAAATTTCATTCAGTTCTTTTCTAAACTAAAGCCAAAGGCTTAAAAGCCCACGGGAATTCTCTACTAATAAAAGTATACATAAAATTATACGTGAACACCTAATCATTCTAAACTCCACAGAAAACGAAACTAAAATTTTGATAACCTCAAATATATTTTTACAACGTTGCCTTAAAATCATCTGAACATATTATTTACTTAAAAAATGGAACATGAGAATAAATTAGATTTTAGTTGGTGTACGGTGAAAATTTTATAAGCAGTAGTAGTACAGAAGGGAAACGATGAGTTGATCAATAGGCTATTTTTATATACATTATTTTGTAGATGGGTTACACTAGATTAATTACGTATATATTTTGTAGAAAGCTTCTATTCTCATCATTTTAGCTAAGCATTAGGATAAATAATGTCATAGTGACCAGGACGATACAAGAGGTGAACTGAAGGTGGTAGAGACTCTGGGAAATCGTGGTTACCCCCTAGCCCACGGTCCATATACACAATGCGAACTCCTATTCCAAGGGCGGAGGTGAGGGCAATAATGTGAATGTGATCACTTTCCTTATACATAGGCTCAACTTCCAGTTGACAGAAATCATCTAAAGACTGCTCTCCATCGATAAAGTTGACATAAAAGTCTCGCCCTTTTCTAAGTTCAGCGGATGTCAAAATTCTAAGATATACTACCAAGTAGTCCGCCATACTTTGTTGGTTGAGTTGGTCAAACAGTTCTTGATTAGTCATTCCTTGTCCCACCTTGTCTACGATCTAGAAAAACAAATCAGAATCCAATTTAGCGAATGGAAATATTTTTAAAAACCATACAATTCATAAGTTAAAATAATCTTATTTCTTAATTACATCCAAAAAGTTATCATAAAAGTCGTCAACAGTAAATTGTGTGAATCCTGCCGCCGCCAAAATGTCTTTAGACGCAACAAACTTTTCACGAAACGCCACAAACTCGTCCGGTTTCCCAACCAGTCTTTCTAAAGTTGCATAGCAAAAGGCTCGAAAGAAACAGTTTCCATCCGGTCTAGTTCGACGTATGGATGTGTACGTTGCACATATCTCTTCAACTTTTTTCTGGTAAATTGGATCTGCAGCATACTCCTGTTTTAGAACGAGCACATTTTCCTTCTCACGAACTAAAGGAATTGTGGTTGAAATCTAAAATGGTTAAGAAAAATGAAGCAACCCTTTAAATTCGTGTACTCGATAGATTAAATTTATTTGGTAACATGTTCCAACGTCAATTATAACTTACCTCTTTGTCTATTGCTTCCTGTTGTTTCATCACGAGTTCATCGTGAAGTGCATTGCTGTCAATCTCCTGCTGTGTCTTTTCAATCTCAACCTCAACACCTCCTTCCCCATTCGTTGTCGGTGTTGGAGCCTCCTCATCCGCCATTGCTAATTCTACAACAATTTATAAAACAACACAAAATTACACCAAATTTTTTGACGTTGACTCAAGAAATTAAAAAGTAAACTAATTACCTGGATGATAGCAGACAAAAGGGCCACCTCTCTTAAAATTACGCTAATTATTATGTATTCCCACTGTAATTTGGACTGTTTGATATAAATTAATTTTGGCAACTGATTTTTAGTGATTATTTCAAAAACTACTAAAAATTGTTACGCAGATTCAATCACAGAAAAACAATCAATTGATGATTTCGGATCCTTTTTCCTCAGCTCAGCCGCAATAACAACACACAACGCAGCAGTGAATTAAGAAAGTTGTCAATTTTGAATTTTGTTTTAATTTATGGGGTATCCAGAGACAAAATTAATGCATGTTGCGTGTCTTGACAGAGATCCGTCAAAAAACAGAACCGGCTGCTGCTTGCACATACTTAACAAATACCAAAATGTAAATTGCAAGATACAAACAGATGGGTATGTGTACTTTTTCATGTTGACGTGGACATTTCATTTCATTCAATCATTCGCCCTACTTCACAAACGTCAATATTGGAAAAGGGAAGTTTTTAAAAATAGCTAACTAATTATCAGGTAAGTCTACAAACATATATTTTGCTTTTTACTGCAATTATAAGTCTAGTTATGTGAGCAAACTAGGTTGGGCCTTGTTGAAGTGTAATTTTTATTTACTAAATAGCCTTAAGGGTGGTGTCTTGTCGATTGATGTGTGTGTGTGTGTCATTGAGAGCTTCAATTCAAGTGATTTGAGTTAATCAGCTTTTAAATGCATTTCTAATATAGAGTATATTTTTTTATTTTTGTAGTCCAAATTATTAAATAGTGGGCACCCAATTGTGGTAAAGCAGCATAAAGTAACAGGAAGTAGGGATGAATTTCAAGCGAGAAAAGAAGGAGGAGGAAGGAGGTACTTAATTTGAATTAATCGACTTAAATAGTTTTTAAAATAATATTGCTTAAATGATGAACTGTTTATGAAAATTATGATAAAATTGTTTTTCAGGAGAGGCCTCCAACCCTTTTGGAAACTTGGAGAAGACAACTGTTCTCCAGGAAGCTAGAGCGTTTAATGATTCCGTGATAAATCCTCGAAAATGCACCATGATTTTGAGCAAGATTTTGTATCTTCTTAACCAAGGCGAACTTTTCAACACGACGGAAGCAACGGAGACATTTTTTGCTATTACCAAGTTGTTCCAGTCGAAGGATCCCATTTTACGGAGGATGATGTACCTGGGAATCAAAGAGTTGAGTCATATTGCAGAGGACGTTATCATTGTCACTTCTTCCTTGACTAAGGACATGACCGGGAAAGAGGACTTGTACAGGGGCGCTGCTATCCGTGCCTTGTGCACTATTACGGATGTAAGGAAATAAAAGTTAAACAAAACAGGTAACATAAACCGTTCCTTAATTTTAAAAATGATCATTTTTTTGTTATTAAGGCATCCATGCTTCAGGCTCTTGAGCGATACTTAAAGCAAGCTATTGTGGATAAGCTTCCGCACGTTAGCAGTGCTGCGTTGGTGCGCTCATATCATTTGACTTCAGGAAGCGGAGAACTTGTGAAGAGATGGGTCTCCGAAGTTCAGGAGGCCCTTAATTCTGATAAGTATGTTGGCATAAAATTATGTATATGAGAAAAAGAATCTCTGCAACATTTAACTTGAAACTTGTTTATATTAATTTTATATATATTTGAATTTTCAGCGTTATGGTCCAGTATCACGCCTTGGGAGTTTTGTACCACATTCGGAAAGTGGATCGCCTTGCTGTAACGAAACTTGTTACAAAGTTGACCAAGTCACACATGAAGTCTCCATTTGCCGTTTCATTGCTGGTGGGTACCAAAATGTCAATTGACTTGTGCTAAATCTTGAAATCATCCAAACTAACTCATTCTAAATATTTATTTACATTTTTGGTGATGTTCTAGATTCGTATTGCTGCCAAACTAGTAAACGAGGAAGAGAAGCCCTTGGACTCTCCTTTCTTTGACTTTTTGGAGTCATGCTTGCGTCACAAGTCCGAGTTGGTCATTTTCGAAGCAGCTCATGCAATTATCAACTTGAAAAATGTTACTCCGCGTGAAATCAATCCTGCTGTTAGTGTACTACAGCTTTTCTGCTCCAGCCCTAAACCCGCACTGCGTTTTGCAGCAGTCAGGACGCTAAACAAGGTAATTGTAACGTAATTACTAATCATTGGTTAATAATCGGTCTCAGAAAAAATCTTGATTGAAAAAAATAATTTGTTTAGGTTGCTATTTCGCATCCAACTTCGGTGACAAACTGCAACGTGGATTTGGAAAACTTGATAACCGATTCCAACCGGTCCATTGCCACACTTGCAATAACAACCTTGTTGAAAACTGGAGCAGAGTCCTCCATTGATCGGTTAATGAAGCAAATTGCTTCTTTCGTTTCCGAGATTTCTGATGAATTCAAAGTGGTCGTTGTGCAAGCCATCAAGTCACTCTGCCTAAAGTTTCCCAGAAAGCATGCCACAATGATGTCCTTCTTATCCGCCTTGTTACGGGATGAAGGTGGTTTGGAATACAAGGCTGCTATTGCAGACACAATCATCACAATAATTGAAGAAAATCCTGATGCAAAGGAAACCGGATTGGCGCACTTGAGTGAATTTATTGAGGATTGTGAGCATACTAGTTTGGCAGTCCGCATTCTCAATCTTCTTGGGAAGGAAGGGCCAAAGACAAAGCTGCCATCCAAGTATATTCGCTACATTTACAACCGGGTTATTCTCGAACAAGCTCCGGTTCGAGCGGCTGCAGTGTCAGCCTTGGCACAGTTTGCCGCTCATTGCCCCAATCTTTTACCGAATATCTTGGTTTTGTTAATGGTGAGTAAAGTTTTGTAGTTACCATTAGGTTATTAGTTATGTTAGATTAGTTGTCTAAAGGAAATCTTCAAATCTTTTTTGTTAGCGCTGTCAAATGGATTCTGATGATGAAGTGCGAGATCGTGCTACTTTGTACTATCACATATTATCCAGCGGGGAGAAATCTTTGAACAATCAATACATTCTGAACAACTTGAACTCCTCTGTGGTCGCTCTTGAGAAGGCTCTTGGTAGCTACCTGCAAGGTCCAACTGATATGCCCTTTGACATTAAAACTGTTCCATTGGCATCCGTCGCAAGTGATGAACTTAAACCAGCAGTGGCTACTACAGGAGTCCTCAAGACAAAGCCAATGGAACCGAAGAAAGCTCCTGTCAAGGAAGTTTCATTTTTGGATGAGGTTGCCAATATTCCAGAATTGTCTCGCTTGAACTTGGGTGGATTATTCAAAAGTTGTCCCAAGCTGCCTCTGACAGAGTCAGAAACGGAATATGTTGTCTCGTGTACTAAACACGTGTTCAACAATCATCTAATTATGCAGTTTCACGTGCAGAATACTCTGCCTGACCAGTTGCTTGAGAACTTTAAGGTTCAGATAGACGTTCCTGATGGATTCTCCCAAGTTGCTGTAGTAGCAATTCCAAAGTTGCCTTATGGGACTCCATCTAATGCTTACTGTGCTTTGGCTTGGCCAGAAGATTTGGAAGTGGCATCGGGTGCTACCATTGGTGCTACTTTGAAGTTTATCGTGAAGGATTGTGATCCAGAAACGGGTGTCCCAGATTCTGATGAAGGATACGACGATGAATATGTTGTACGTGAAGCTTGGCCTTTTTACTATACTGTATCCATAAACAAATAATTTTCTTGGTCGTATTCTTATGAGTATGTTTTGAATATTTTTTTTAGCTTGAGGACGTTGACGTCAATTTGAGTGATCACATCTTTGGCGTTACTCGTCCAAACTTTGCTGCATCTTGGGACGAGCTGACTACTGAGAGAGAGGAAACCTACGCTCTTTCCAACGCCAACACAATTCCCGAAGCTGTTAAGAATATAATTGACTTCTTGGGAATGCATCCATGCGACAGATCGGATCGTGTTCCAGAAGGAAAAAGCAGTCACGCAGTTGCTCTTGCAGGTATGCCTATCTTTAAACAGATCCCTGTATTTGCTCTTCTTTTAACTCATTCAATTTTAACTAATTTTATGCATTTTAGGTGTGTTCCGAGGGGGTGTTGAAGTTCTAGCCCGAGCCAAATTGGTTTTATCTGATTCTGTTAATCTTCAACTCACTGTGAGAGCTCAGGACGACCTTGTAGCTGAACTGATTACTGCTTCCGTGGGATAGAGATGAACAGCTTATTTATAATGATTAATTAATGTGTTTGCATTATGTAAAACTTGGAAAAGTTATTTAATTGTAATTAATTATACTTGAGACGTGTATATTATGTAGCATGCATGGATATTGGATAAACATGTCTGTGCATTAGTAAAGTAAAGCATTTTTTCCAAATAAATTAGTAAATCTAAACCAGCATAAATTCCGACTTAGCGTTTAATTATTATCGACACTAAACGTATCTTGACTTGGCAAGCGAAGCAAGCAAGTTCACAGTTCGTGGTTTGACATTGACATCGCTATTTTCGACATTGAAAGCCGATTTGTTTCAAAAGAACACTTATTTTCAGTGCCATGCCATGCCTTGTAACCAGACTAAAGTACTTAAATGGATTCTCTGTTTGTTGTGTTTCAAATTCATGTTCGGACTGTTTTAGAGCAGAGTAAGTATGCATAGTTTTGATTTCTTTGAAAACGTTTTTCAAAATGCAATGATTTATGCTTATGCATGATTTCATAATTTTTTTAATCATTTCGTGTACTTTTACTGTATGCATCGTTGCGATTGACTAAATAAAAAGAAACAATTTTAACTTGTGAAAGTTGAATGGTTTTATTAATTTCGATTTGTTTTTGTTCGAAAGTCATTTTTAAAAGTGTGAAAATTTCGAGACAATTGGAATAAACACCACTGCTTTTTTAATAATCTTACAATAAACCGAAAATAATGTTAGTAATCAAGGTAATACATAGACAATAATCATTTAGTTATTAAAGGAAGACGATAACGTCCATATGAAA
>JAQFXM010007474.1:0-11825 GCA_034693345.1 Entomobrya multifasciata
CGTGTTAAACATGTTTATTTTTGTTTACTTTCATAAACAAAACGAAATAAACGATTTTGAAATAAACAAAAACAAATCCAATTTTCAAAAAACAAATCCGCAAAAAACAAAACAAATGATTTGTTTAAAAACATGTTTCAAAAAATGCATTACTGAATAATCATAAGCTAAGCCAGAGCCAGACATTGAGATCAGCAGAGAAAAAAGTAGCATGAGGGATTGCTGTGGTAAATGTTAAATGTCATTCGCAGACACAAGACAAGTCAATTAAAAGTGTGGGGAATGGAATTATGAAAAAATTGGTAATAATAATAAAAAAGTGATCATGTGCACTGTGCACGAGCATAGTTTATAGATCTGCGTACTATCTAAATTAGCTAGTGCACATATCATATTCATAGTCTCTAGAGATCTTTGTGCTAAATTAGTCTATTGACTGTGTGTTGTGCAAGTGCAAGTAGGTTTGGGGCTACTGCGTTCATTTTGTGTTCTGTACGAAATTTTTGTTAATATTTAAGGGTTCGTTTTGTTTTAAATAGGTGGATAGTTAGAAGATAGTTTTAGTGAGGGAGTAGGAATTTTTGGCAAGTTTTTGTAATTTTTTGGAAAGTATAAAAAAAGTGTGAGATGAGCATGTTTCTCGCTCGCATGATTGAGTAAAAATTGTTGGGAAAGTTTTTAGGTTGGCGTTGCGTTGGCAGTTGGCAGGGCAGCTCTAGTCAATTAGAATTTTATGGCCATGCGCACACCTGTGAATTAATTTTATGTTCGAGAGCATTTAAAAAAGTTGCAAGGTCGTTTGAGAGTTGTGCTGTGCGGGGTGGTGTGAAGGTTAATGATTGGGGTTGTGAATTTGTACCAAACGTATAATTAAAGAAGGAGCCAGGAAAGAGATTGCATTGTGATTGGAGTGTGCACAATCTTCATCTTTGCTTATTAATCAGGGTTTAAATTGTTGAATAAAATCAAAAATGTTGATCAAGGAGTACAGGATTCCTATGCCATTTACGACGGAGGAGGTAAGCATTCATAAATATGGATTGGAATTGTCTTCATCTTTTCATTTCCGGTTTGAGGGAGATCGACTGAGTTGTATTTTTTTTTGTTTTTTTGTGATTTTTATAGTACAAAATTGGTCAACTGTACATGATTGCCAAACATTGCCATGAGCAGTCTGAAGCTGGTGAAGGTGTTGAGGTGGTTCATAACGTTCCTCATGAGGATCCAGTTCAAGGAAAGGGCCAGTATACTGAGAAACGAATATACTTAAACAAGTAAGTCAATCAACCATACATACGAAAGAAAATATGTTGATTTAATTTTTGAGGAAGAAGCTATTTTTCTAAATATTTTCATTTTCTTTCTAATTCCAGCCGTCTCCCGTATTGGTTACAATCAATTGTTCCACGAGTATTTTATATCACTGAGAAAGCTTGGAACTACTATCCGTACACAGAGACTGAGTACACCTGTTCCTTTCTGCCAAAGTTTAGTATTTTCATTAAAACTAGATACGAAGATAACAATGGGTCCACCGAGAATGTAAGTAGAGTGTACACAATAATTCCTTTCCATACAATTATGGTGAAGAAGATCATTTAAAAAAACGATTTTGAATGTTTGGCTATTATTTCTTCCAGTGTCTAGATTTAACTCCTGAAGAACTTGAGGTTCGTCAAGTTGATTACGTAGACATAGCATACGACGAACTTGCTCCGAAGCACTACAAGGAGAATGAGGATCCCAAGTTTTTCAAGTCCAACAAAACTGGACGTGGACCTTTGATGGATGGCTGGAGGGATAATCACGAACCAATCATGTGCTCGTACAAACTAGTCAAAGTTACCTTTGAAGTTTGGGGACTTCAAACCAAAGTAGAAGATTTAGCTCAACGGGTATGATAAAACATTATGTTTAATTTTTAATCATTTTTGTCGAATGGACTATGGAACGAAGTATAATTTATTTATTGTTTCTTAATGCCCCAAAATATAGGTAATTCGAGATATTCTTCTACTTGGTCACCGTCAGGCTTTCGCTTGGATTGATGAATGGTTCGGAATGACTCAGGAGGAACTTCGTGAATTTGAACATAAAATGCATGAGGAAACCAATGAAAAGGTTTTGGCCGGAGCTGAAGCAACTGCGGAAGCTACTGTGGAGCCAGGTGAAAGTAAACCAGTTGAGGAAGGAAAGGAGGCGTCCGAAGAGACAGAAAAGAAAGAAGGTGAAGGTGGTGAAGCTGAAGCTGCTGCCGCAGGATATGGAAATCCAGTTGCCGCGGTGGCGTCAGGAGTCAAGTCCTGGTTTTCTTGGTCATAAAAAAATTGATTACCTGATGATCTGACAAGTTAGCATATCTGAGATCCGATGTGACATATTTATGCAAAAAAAAATGCGACATGAAAAACAACATACAAATTAAAAATGAATATATATTTATCGCGCTGCTCGCTAAGTATGTCAGTAATTTAAGTAAGTATTGTAATTGTAGAATGTAACAGAGCAAAAATATGTAGACATGATTTTATTACTTCAGTGTATACTTTGCAACCTGTTGACTCAAGATTTCTGCTAATTCTGTTTTTCAATTTGAAGAAAGGCTCAAGTTTAACTTCCGGTGATAAATGTGAAGAAAAAAAATATACAAAAAAAGTTGTTGTGGAAGACTGGAGGAGTCTTTTAGACTTTTTTCTGCTGTCCCCCTCTCTCTGCTTGTTCTCTCTTGACCAGTATATATTAAAGTTATATAAGAATTTTGTGAATTTAAATAAACTATACTCGCACTCTCATCGCACATGACAGCACAGTCATTGTCATTATGATTATGAGTAACCATGGCACAAACAGTTATTAAGAAGAAAGCATTTTCGTTTTGGAAACTGATTTTTTTGTTACGAAAGCTGTATTCTTTGCACATGTTGTGTAAAAAAAATAGTATTTACATTTAGAGATAGTGATGTAGAAAAAAGTATATATTAGAAATATATAAATAGAGAAAATAAATACGTAGTATTTTAGAATGGATTGCGTAACAATCCAAGTCGCCCCAAAAATAAATTACTTCGTTGCGTTGTCATTTTAGTCATGTTTCATGCGCTTCATCACAACATTATTGTTCCACCCGTCATAATATTGTTGACTTTGGTCAGTGTTGGTGTAAGACGAGGAAGGTGACTGTTGTTGGGAGAGTGCTTCATAGTATTTTTCATAAGCTTGATTAAAATTCTGGGTAGCTGTGTCCACAGTTTGAGATAATCGGGAATAAGCAGGGGAGCCATAAGAACTGGAAACTGCTGGAGCTCCGTATGATGACATCACACTTGGAGCGTAGCCTGTTGAGTCTCCACCCTCACTACAAAATCGAAAAAGAATAATTGCTTTAAAAAATCATACATTTAAAATTAAGAGAAAGTTTTAGCTTTTACTTTTTGGAGTCATATGCAGATTTGGTGAGTTCTCCACCAAGTCCCCCAATAGCTATGACTGCTGCTGCGATTGCACCTATTAAAACGGCGAGTCCAATGATGACTATAGGAACAGCGATGAATATTCCAGGTAGATTGGCAAACAATAGGGGATCAATCTGTGGAAGATAAAATAATAAAAATGAGTCAAATTATTGGTTGCACAAAATAATTGAATTTTTAAAATTGTTTACCGGACTGCAAGGAGATTTCGTACTGTTTCCTTTCGTGATATTTAAAGAAATCCCCGAAAACAAGCTTCCAAGACCCCCGCTACCACCGCCACTGGGTTTCGTAAATAATGATCCTAATCCACTTGATGCTCCACTTGTCAAATTCCCAATTACTTGCTTCAAGGCAGTTGGTATAGCAACGACCAGATTAATGAGAGGTGTGATGAGAGATTCTATTTGAGCTATTTTGGCAATTTCCGTGTTACTCTCTTCTCGCGTATCTTTTGTAACTTTATCTTTTCTGTGGGGCTTGTTGGAATTCAGGATTTCTCTGGAAGGAACAGCTTGTGTACATTCCAGGAATAATTGAAGGAATAAAATTGTTCCCAAAATTAGAAATTTTTGGGTTTGCTTGCGAGAACCCAACATTTTTGGAAATTTTTTGTTTTAACAAAACTAAAGAAGCTGATGCGGTGTTTCACAAAGGTCTCTCGAAAATTGACTGTGAAGAAAATGGGAAGGGAAATTGAAAGTGTCGAAGAACGCATATCATCAACATTCTAAAATATTTTTGTATTTGTGGGTCAGGTAGCTAAAGTGGATGATGGGTCATAGTAAAAAGTTTTGGTAGTAAGCAGCATGAAGTTCTGACTGACAATGAGCAATTTAAACTTGGGTGGTAGCCGTGTCGTACTCCGTCCTGTCAAGTGAGCATATTTTTGGAAATATGAAATTAACAAGAGGTTGTTTTTGAAGCGGAGATAAAAATGACTTCTCATCCATATTTAAGTTGAAACTATGCATCATCTACGGAGCAACTTTCTCTATGTTTAAAACTAAGATGCATTTTTGCGTGTGTGGTTGTTACTATAGTAAAATGATCCCGATCTCTCCACACTTACTCATTGCGTTGCTATGGAAGCGCAGTACTGTTTCAAGTCAAAGGAATTTTGTGAAAGCTATTTTTGAATTGTAAATTAATTGGTTGCTTTAGAGAGATTTTGAGTGAAGACTGTAGATTACCTTATAATTGCAATACATGCCTACATATTTTGATCTTGACACATGGACACGGTTAGATGACGTGAGTGCCACCACAATCAGTATAAGATTCTATAATATGCTATGCTTCTAAAGGTTATCAATGAACTGTTACCAGGAAGGAATTCTATGGAAAATTTGTCCCAATCACGAAATAGTTCCTGATAGTGACAAGTTATGTGGTTGGTTGTTTGATTTGGAATTATTTCAAAAGAATGTAAATGTCAAATGTGTGGTTAAGTTTGCAAAATTCAATTTCGCTTTTTAGAATTTACATATGAATTGCTCTTTCACACTGCCAATTTGCCTTAGAGACAAGCAATTTCATTTGACTTTAAGTATTTCAATGGTCTGCTCATTCATGTCACCTGTACAGACAGGCATTCAGCCGTGATCGTTACATTACATAATGCACATCTCATGTTTTATGCAGAAAATCCTGGAACATTGCGTCAATACAAATTATTGCTAGAATTTTATGAGGAAAGAAAAAAATAGATTAAATTTTGCAACATCCAACGCAACGGTTTGATAAGATTAAATGCGATTATTATCAACATAACTTACTATGTACCTAATTTGTAAATCTGTTTAAGACTAATGGATATTTTTATATAGTGAATCTCCATCACACTTTACCATGTAGTACGACAAGTTTAAAATTAAAAAATACATACATTCCAAATTCCAACACAACATGTATTAAACTCGTCTTTGAGTTTAGTCTTTAAAAAACATAATTTACTTATTTTTGACGTAATTATCACATCTATTTTTAGATTTTGTGTTCGACACCATCATCAAAGCTGATAATACAGTCTGTGTAATTAGCATATTACGTGACTTGCAGCAGTCATATTACTAGTTGCTGTGGTCTTTACTTTACAAGAGCAAATTCCAATTTTGTAAATTTATTCTCCAATTAGAATTACAGTTTTAAAAAAATATGCTTTAGTCCTCTCTCACATGATCCCAATGTTATAAATATTTTAGTTGAATATTAAGTTGATGTTTTGGAGTCCAAAGTGGCATAACAAGCAAACAATACGCAAGTATCACAGAAAACGTTTTTCATAGGCATGAATATTTTTAAATAGACATGCAGTTTTAAATACTTTCAGATAGATCTTTAAAGCTTAACAGCTCAATCCACACACTCACTCCAAAAAGAAAATATTTTGTAAACTCATTAAAGAGATTTGTAGTTGAAGTTGAAGCCATGACTACTACTTCACCGTTTCTTTCTCTATAAATCTTTGCCTTGCCAACCAAATATGTTTTGGTTCTAAAGGTTTATCCTTGCTCAGGTTCAGGTCAATGTCAATGTTAAAGTTTATATCATTGTATTTATCGTAGTCACAATAGTAACCTTGTCCTCTGAAACTACTGCACTAGACAGACATGACATAAACTTGTCACTTTCATCGTCTCCTCGGCCTTGTATATAAGTCAATGTCACAATGCCCCAAAACAGTTCCGTTGAGAAAGAATGGGACATGGGACATCTCATCATCATCGTCCTTTTGTTATTCATATAAGGAAACTACGCACAAAAACAGTTTGATCCTAGTAACTTATTTGACAGACCAATTATTAATTATTATCAGCTATAAACTAATTTCACTTAATCTTTCTAAGAATTCATCATCACAACAACAGGGTGAAAACATAAGCATAAAAGTCTGCTGGAATATTATCGTATCTATTATGAATCATGCAAGAATTAATAGATTCACTGAAAGAATAATGTTAAAAGTTTGACGTGGTATGCAATAATTTATTTTCTATTTTGTTTCTTTCTAATTACACATTCCATAAATTAGCACACGTAAATGCATTATATGCATAAATATGCATATAAAAACTATAAAAACAAAATCCTTCTTATTAATTCTTGGCCAAACTAATTTGAAATATTTTTAGTTCTATAAAAAGAATCAGTAGAGGTTGAGTAATTATTAATTATAATCATAGAGAAAGTACATATAAATCCTTGAGCTGTCCGTATAGCATATTTAATCATCCATCATCACGGCGGCACCATGGCACCGAGAAACCAAAAAAATCACGATTTACGCTGCAGATTTTTTCAATCTGGTTTGCAAAACCGCTTTGTTACGTTGCATTGTCCAATAACCTTTTTTAAACTAAAAAACCGTCTACATTACCTAAAAAGTCAAGCAAAGTTATCGTCCTTCATTTAAACTAGTCTTAGAAATATGACGTTAAGGAAGGTAGTAAAAAAGGCAAGACATGGCATCCTCTGGTCACATGGACATGTCAATTGCATCTATACTTCGCGGTGGTCACCAAAAACCAAACTTGCAAAGTACACACAACGCACATATTTATTGCCTGAGGTTGTATATGTTTCTCTGTTGGAATCACAATCTCAGAATTTTGAATGAGCAACATTTATACCTTGTTTCATATTACGTATATATCCATTATCGCATCAATTTTTTTCCTTATAGACATACCATGAACTATAAAGTAAGTGATGTGTTTGCAGAATAAGCTTATTTATCGTTCAAGGCAAGCCTGTATCTAAAAATAAGTTTAAATTGATTAAAAAATTACACACACAAGCAGCATCAGAATAATAAGCCATTCCCAAATCTTATTTTTGTACATTTGCCCTCAGCATAAATGTAAGAACATCTATATAAAGTTATTTTTAACTTCTATAAGGGTAATAATTATATAAATAGCCATTCATAAAGAAGAAGAAAAAAATATGCCAAAAGATAAGAGTGGGATCGGACGGTGAACTGAACTGCGGCTGGATGAACCAATAAAAAAATTATGTAGCCACAGTTTGCATATTTTTGTGCTCGTGTTATCCATTAAATTTGCAGACATGGTACATATTTTAAGATATTATTTTACTGACTATATCGTTAACGAATTCCTGTTTTCAAATGACAAAGTATGTACAGCTAAATGGTTGAGGAAAATGATCTTTAGCTGTTGTCATAATAAAGATGCAGATGCAGATGTGGTGGCCCAAGAAGTCCAGAGTCCAGAACTGAAAACCTTCGTGATCCACGTCAATATGCAGATAAAACTGGTTTTAACACGAATTTCAACAAAAAAAAATTGATGATATAACAATATTAAGTGGAGTGGAATAGTAAAAAATAAAATTCCATTGTCATCATGAGTATCACAATCAGAATCATTTTTACGCACTTCACTTTACCAAGAAGAGTAGAGGAATGCGCTTTTCTGTCTCTGTACCCGTTTCTCTAGTTGCCTTTTTTCTTCCTCCAGGCGTTTTATATGCATATTTAACAGATCAGTCATGTATGAATTCCCTTTTTTGTTTGACTTGGAATTGGCATTTAGTATTCATGGACACTAGGAGGAAAATGCGCAAGTTGATAAATTAAAGTGTAAACTGAGAAATGTGACTTGACTTCAAAAAATATATAGTAAAAAAATGTAATTGATTACATTTAAAAGGAATGTAGAAAGCTCTATTGAAAAAATAATAAAAAAGTAACATGATAGATCAAACAAGATCATTTCCCCATCTTTCTCTCTCCATCCACTTGGTTGGAAAGGAGAGAAGATAAAAGCAAACATATTTATTTTTTCAATTTAGCTTGCAAAGCTTTTTTTAGCTTGTTGTGGTATGCGTTATGTATGAGATGTCAAATTAAATATTTATTGAATGATGGAATGTGCTACTCTACTCCATTGGATTTGGTTAGAAGGGTAACATGATACACACGACGCGACTCCTGTTTTCGTGGTTGGTGTAATGCACAAACACTTTAAGAAAAGCAATTGGATTTGGAAACGTTTTCAATTTCTACCTTCCCTCTTCCATCTCTTCTGTTTTCCATCATTTTTAGCATCTTAAGACAGAGAAGGAGAGGAGATTACAAATAGCACAAGTCTTAAGTGGATATATTAAGAAAGATGTACATACAGAGATTATGATAAAAATCCAAACGAGAAGTTTCCTACTTCCTAGTCTGTGAGTTACAGTTACACTTGTAATATGACTGATGATTCATGATGTTTGTAAGTGTTTAGTTCTATAAACACCTTGTTTGTTTGTTTACTGGTCATGATGATGGGTAAATAAAATTAGAAAAGTAAACACAGCTATTTTTACATTTTACTTCTTACAAAAACGTCAAATGAAAAGAAGTGATTGAAGTAGTTTATATATGTATGTCTGGATAAGAACGATGATGATAATAATGATTTTTTAAATTGGTTTTTACATTACATGATTATTTTTATATAGAAAAGAAGATTGCATGTATACAAGTTGTTTATTTATTGCATTGTGAACTGTACGCTGTGGGCTGTGATCTGTCTGCTGCGTGGCAAGTAGCAGTAAACAGCAGCATTAGTAGATTTGCTACTAGTGTTTGAGTGAACAAAGTTGTTATATAGTTTTTTTAAGTAAACAAAACAAGAAAGGAAGAGAGGCAAGGAGTAATTTAGGCAATGTGGACTTTTTTACTTCCTGTTGTTGTACAAGAGTTGAGAAGAAGTTGTCATGTTAGCTATGTATGTTTCTATGGAAGAATGGTGGAACATGTAGACTTTTTGCACAAATTAAAATTATATACATACATACATAGCTCTGCACGTCATTCACTTCACACACGCGTTACATTACAAAAGGGACTTTGAAGAAACAAGTCAACAATCTCATAAAACTTAATAAAGTTGCAAAGCAGTAGTTACTTGTTTAGCGTAGCACAAAGGAACGGAAAGCAAGTTCTGTTCTGAAGACTTATTATGTGTACATTTTCATTTTAGTATACTTTATAACTAAACAAGTAACTTTGTATAATAGGATTTTTTGTTTAAAGGTCTCCGACTCTATTTTTTAATCCTTTAGAATGAAATTTACTTGTCAACTTTGTTCCTAACTGTTTGAATTTTCTTACTTTGCTTCTATGAATTCGCTTCATTCATTTCGTTCGTAGGATTATAAAGTGACGCACTCAAATCATTACATGCAAGATTGCTAGTGTAGTAGCACATTGATTGACTGGCGACAAGAACGGCAATTAACAAAATAGGAAGTTAAGGAAGTTACATCTTCCTTCATCAGGATTTTATAAAAAAGATATATCATCTTTTCATTTTTCATTTAGCTACTTGTATATTTTATTACGCATGCAAATATTTATTTCTTGTGCCATTTTTTGCGTATCTACGCATATTTTACATTTTATCTTTATCTTAATTTAATATAACGATGATATAAAAATTTAAGGCTTCTTTACTCAATTATAAGAAGACAGATTGAACAGCTTCGGTATCGTATACGCAAGCAAGTCAAATTTCAAACCTATCGTCTCAAACATAACTCCTTAATGATTAAATAATTTAATCAAATTATCTGTCGCCAATATTATCTTTACTGTCACAAAAGACATGGTATTATTGACGCCTTTAAACAGCGAGATAGAAGCATAGGTCAAAAAAGCATAGCTGATTGACGCCTGTCTGCTACTTTGCCACTGCGTAAAAAGGAATACAAGGTATGATGATTATGAAGTGTTACTCTACAATGCAAGTTATAGTCACGCAAATTTCAATGCAAAAGTTATGGAGCTATCTTCTCCAGAAATTCTCCAGACAGGTTCAATGATATCACCTTGCCCCAGTTTCATTCTTGATAAAATGATAAATGAAAAATGAGTGTTTTGTTGACTATTTGTGAAACTTAAATGTGCTAAATAAATGCAATGGGGGTAATATGAAGTTAAGATTTACTAGTAATATACATAAAACCTACAAAAAATTAACTGTTATGTTTGAGAAGTAACAAAATAAACATAACATAACTATCATTCGATTTTGATTTCTTGCATCCGTTGTTTTCGATTCAATAAGCATTACTCTTCTTTTTCTGATTAAGCTGAGGTCATATCTTCAATACCGCCAGTTCACAGTCAGTATCATTAATTTTTCAAACGGCTCCATTGTAATACTAAAAACTTTAATTCGTGTTTCAAAATTATTATTTTCTTTCGTATCTCACTTTTCTTCATTTTATTCTAATGCTAACACTTCATCGGAATATTAGAATCACAGCTTCTTTCTCCTCAACCCAGAATTACCACTTGGTCGCCTCTGCTTGTACAGATTTATAGTTGTTTATTTACATTTGTCATGAAGACATCCTGTTTATATGATTTTCTGTTACTTATATTTTAAATCAAAGTTTAAATTAATGCTTTAGTATGCTGCTAATGATTTCAAATTTACCATGTATACAACATTTAAAAAGTATAGCAGTAAAGATAACAGATTTTTCTTGGTGTCGGTTTGATACATGAAGATGATTTAAAAGGGATAATAAATGGCATGTTGCTTGATGGCCAGCAATTGAATGTTATTGATGATGGATAAAAAAACTTTGTACATAATATTAGGTCACTCACTTTTAAAAATATAAGTTAAGTACCAATGCAATATGCAATGTGCTGCCAGCACCCATTAATAATTTAAAGCCGACGGCGACGACACAAAGTCGAATGACGCGTCGCTTCGCACCATTAAATAAGTAACGCGTTAATTTTTCCCCATGTTTAAATATATTTCTCTCAAAATAAAATATTCCATCCATAAACATTTTTTTATAAATCAATTATTTACCTAAAAACCCTCGCCATGAAAATGTTTTTGTTGGGTTTAAAATGAAATTAATTGTTTAATGATTAATTAAGTTTGTATTTACTTATTAACCTTTGACTAAAAAATGAGGAATCCATTTCAAACACAAACAAATCTCTGTACTTTGGATATGGATTAGCTTTTTTCCCTTGATAACCCTTCAATAATTAAATCATGTACTAATTTTGTATTTTTTCCTTTTTATTCCAGAATCTCTCGTAAAATGTGTATGGCAAATATGGCAATGGAATTTCCTTGTATTTTAACACTTTGTATTTAAAAACATGTCGGCACGTATACCAGTGTATATATAAGCCAAGCCAGCGCGCGGTGCGGTGGTGTTTATATGGTAGCAGGAAATCGCAAGCCCTAACAACCCGCGCCTGAGTAATCCCAAGCCTAGACCTTTTTTAAAATCTAATCCCTTTTGTTTCTTACAAGTTAGATAAAATATATATTGGCCAGTCTTATGTTCTGATCAGTCATATCA
>JAQFXM010007475.1:0-11825 GCA_034693345.1 Entomobrya multifasciata
GGAAATTTATATTTTGCGGAATTCAAATCAGAAAAGTTGATTTACTGCCAACTGATGAAAATCCCCGAACACACTTTCAATCCATACGTTTGGTGCGAAGCTTTGGAAAACGATCTCTGGTATTTCATTGCAGCCTTATTCATGATAGGATGCATAATTATTCAAAAAGTTGCGAAACAAATAACGGTCATGGGTTCCTTATTGGATTATTATACAATTTTTATGGGCGATTCCCCGACATCGAGTATTGGAAAACATAAGATTTTTATATCAATTGGTGTGTCTGGTATGATGCTTAGATGGCTATATGAAAATTCGATTACTAGTCTTACAGTTGTACCATCGCAACCGAATGCCTATGACTCTTTGAAAGATATCCTAGAAGATGGGTACCAAATACTGTGGTTTTCGAGAATTTACAGAAGAAAAATGGTTGATTTACCTGTGGAACTGGAACCGATATTTAATTTTCGAAAAATAGAGCATTTGCATAATACAAGCTTTGCAAAGGCATTAAAAGTCAAGCCAACTTATCAAAATATAGCAACTTTATTAATTGCTAAAGGAATTGATATAGTATCTTCAGAAAATGCATTTATGCTACAGCAAATTTACAAGAAACATATGCAAGGCGTCTTAAAAATTCACGGTGATACTAATTGGTCTCCTGAGTGTCTAGGGGTCAATGAAGAAATTAATGGACATTCTACCTTTTGGAGTATACAATCGATAAATAGAAAATGGTTGGAGGTAAGTATACTGAGATTAAGAGAAAGTGGATTGAGTGATAAATGGAATGAATGGGCTAGATGGGCGAATGGGTTGTTGCATGGGATTGAGAGTGTGGAGAAAACTGAGTGGAAAGTGGAATGGGTGAATGATACAATTGATATGAAAAAGATTGCAGCTGTACTTGTAGTATGGGTAGCTTGTGGGGTTTTAAGTTTTTTGGTATTTTTGGGAGAGTTGAAATTTTGGAAAATTTGGTTCGAGATTTTAATGAGTACAAAACGTTGTGGCAAACTTAGAGGGACCACTAAAATAACCTATTTTTAATAATATTGATAATGATATTGGATTATGAAACACTAATTGTGAAATATCTATATTAATTGCACAAAATATTTGTATTAATGTACATGAAACCATATCCTTTGAGAATTATTTTTGTTATTTGGATTGGAATTTTTCGTATTATGTAATTCAGTGTAGGTAAGTATAATAAAAACTCATCTAAACTAAGTTACAGATTTTAAAATAAAATATTAATATGTCATGTAATGCAAACGTGTATTATAAATGTTCGTCTAAATGGATTATGGTAAAGTCGATATATTATTCCATTTAAATAGCCAATTGCTACATCGATTTATAATTAGGATGATTAAACATGAATTTAATTTTGTGAAAGGCAAATCTTAAATTAGATTTATGTCGAACTTAAACGAGTACTTGTAATCGTTTTTTCTTGTGCTAACCCAGTTCCTTGTTCATTTGCTGCTCGATAAGTTGAGTTAACTCTGCATGAGTAAATATTAAAGCTTTGAAACAAAATATATTGTATTTAATAACGTGATTTCTATTTTGAACCGGGGCAAAAATGCTATCAGAAATTCAGAAAACCGCCTTTCGTCTCCAAAAATATGGCTACGGGTACATGCCACCACATCCCATTACCTGGGATTCCAAATACACGAAATTGAAGCATACTAACTCAAAGTATTCCGATTATTCTTTTGTAATAAGTTTGATACTAAACGCACTCATTTCATTTGGTGCTACGTATTCGGTTATAACCCACTTTTTCATTAGGAAACGTGAAAACTATCATACAGGTATCATAGGAATGCAAATTATGAGCAGCTTTCTTACTGCAATTCCAGTTTATATATCTGCTGTCTTCAAAATCTACCCAGAAACAATGTTGGGAATAAATTCTCTATTTGAAATGAAAACAACCTCTAAAACTAGTAAGCAAAATTATTGTACCTTCTATCTTAATAAATTGTTGTCTTATATAAACGTTTATAGAAATAATTGTTCTTATGTTACAGTGTCATCAGCATCCAAAAAGGCCACGGAAATGTTGGATATGACATTAATGGGCTTGGCTACGGTAGTACCACCGTTTCCTATAATAATTTTGCTATTTTCGCTATACTTTAGGTTCGATCCCTACTATTATATTCTTAGTGATATAGTAACATGTTTTAATGTTGAAAAAACTGATCCAATTATATTTATTGCTTGTCTGATTATACGAGCTGTCTTTATGCTTTGTGCATTTGAGTGCACAAGGACAATTACTCTAGTGGTTATGATAATTCTTCATGTAGTTGATATATTACAGACCAATATTCAAGGCATATTAGATTACAACATTAGAAATGTAGACGTTCTTAAAATCTGCTTTGCAAAATTGAATGTAATCAACGTAGTTTACATTAATTTTAAAACGTGTCTCCAGAAATATATTACAATTTTTGTCACCACATCATTTTGGACAGTTGTGACTGGTACTTGGATGATAATAAAGACATATCATCAAGTCCCATTTCTGATGTACGTATCATTTTTCAATACCATGATAAATGTCTTCTTTGCAATGATATCCCTACTTAAAGTACTTACCAAAATTTGTGCAACATCTGATTCACTGACTATAGGGCTTAGGCAAAAGGCAGAGAATATGTACATTAATTGTAAATCGGTAACGTTGAGAAAACAATTATTGATTCTAAAGAAAGTTTCTAGGTCAATTGTGTCGGTAAGAATGTGGTTTGGTCCGTGTTTAGTTATTGATGAAGAATTCGGTAAGAATATAATAAAAAATCTAGTAGATAGGATAATTGACGCTTTATTGATAATCTAAACGAGAATAGTTACTTGATGCAAGTATTGTTTCTCACATGTATTTCTCTATCGTATTAAATGTTTAGAATATTTACATAAAAGGCCCAATTTGTTGTTGCGACATAATTTTATGCAACCTGGTGATTGCATAAAGGTTTTAAGTCAAGTATTTCATAATAAATGTAATTATGCTATATTTCAATTAAAAGAAGTTATCAAAATTGAATCTCATTTCGTTTAAACATAAAATAAATTTATTTAAATAATTTAATTTCAAGCAAAAATTGGAAAAGTTATCCTAGATCTTCATAATATGTTGTGATATTGAAGCTATAATTTATTCTAATATAGTATTATAAATTAGTCAATTTAAATCCCAATGTACTACATTTAAAACTGTTGAAAACTTAAATATAACTTTGTAAACTAAAATAAATAAGGTGCTTTTGCACTAGTTCCAATGTAGCAAATAAATAAACAAATCTACTTTGAATTTTTTTATGTTTCCGTTAACTATAAAATTTATTTAATGTTATTCCAAAATACCTTTATACGTCTGTACAAGAACTAATGTCTGTGCCTATATAGTTTAATTGAGCATAACATATTTAAATTAAAATACAATTTTAATTTTTTTAAATTCATACTCAAAATTTACTTTCTCACATGATCGTAATCTCTTTTCTTTTTTCATGTACACATCGAACATGATTTTGAACACTTTTCCTACTTGAATACGTTTTCCCACATAAATTACATACTTGAGGTTCCCCCACAATTATAGGCTTGTTCGGTACTGGAGTACCATCCTTTCTCACTTTATGAACTCCCCATTTGTGCTTCACAAGGTCATTATTGCTATTCCAAGCTTTGCCGCAAATGTCACAAACAAAATGACCTAGAATGATTTTGTGTTTCGTAGCCTCGTGACCATTAACTGCATTCTTGGATTCAAATACTGGAGATAAAATACACAGGTATACATACATATTTAGAATAAAACAACGACGATAATTTAAGAGAACGTTAATAATATGAAAATTTAATTTAAACAAAATACCTACATTTATCACAATGACGACACTTCCATTTCCCTTCGACATTTATCATTGGTCTGATTATTCTATCCGTACGTCTTGGCTTTGGCTTAAATTTATATTTGGGTAAAGGTGGAAGGGTTGTGCCATCTATTTTAAGTCTGTGGACTCCCCACTTGTGCGAAGTTAAACTTTTTATATTACTCCAAGCCTTGCCGCAAATGTCACAAATAAATTTTAATTCATTCGATGCATGTTTTTGGGCTTCGTGAGCATTACAAGTGCCACGTTTCTCGAAAACTAAAAAAAAATAAAAAAAATTTGACCAATTTTAAAATAGTTGAGAACTCAAAATATATAAATTGATTTGTTAAGTAAAATTACGTTTATCACAGAATTTGCATTTATATTTTCCATCAAATGTTGGGCGCTTTATTGGAGACCATTTCTTGGAAGGCTCAGGGTTCTTTTTCCTTTTCTTCTTGGGCCGCTTATCTTTAAGGTCACATTTTACTTCAGATTTATCACTAGTTTCCGTTGCCACATCCGACGTGGGAGCATCGTTGAAATCCCCAAAATCGTTATCATGGTCATCATTCAATAAGTTTTCATTAGGGTGTCTGGTCTTTTGGTGAACAAGCTGGGTTGCAAGTTCGTCCCTCTCAGTGAAAGGATTAACAGTGTTAATGCAGCTGCTGTAATCATCTAGTCAAATAAAATAAACAGAAAAAATACCAATGAACTAAAAAATTACTTAGTAAACCAATTATCATATCGAATATTGCTTTTGTCTTAAAGTATCTTACAACTTATCGTAAAATTTCTCGTCGCTTCCCATATCAGTTTTCGTTTTTCGTACTCCTCCAAGTTTTCATATATAACCAAAAAGTCTCTGTCATTATCACAACCCTCACTAGTTAATCCATCAACTGGTGATGATGACCTTGCCTTCTCAACAATTAACTTCCGAACACTCTTCAGTTAGATATCAGTTTTAACTATTTCACAATATAACTTTTCAGCTTGTTTAGTTAGTTTCCAGCACGGATCACACAATCGTATCCACTCCTCAGGATTACCAAGCTCCCTCAAATTAGTTTCTAGCTGACCATCGGGAACCTGTAAAAGGTTCTTTAGAAGAAAAAATACACGTACATTTGTAGAAAGTTTATCTCTATTCTCCTCTTCAGTGATCTCTTTCGAACAACATATTAGACACAAATCCATTTCCGTAAAATTGACCCAGGTTTACATCAAACTAAGTACTTGTGGTCTAGTTTAAAAAGATAGTTTTTGATTGTCGACAACAATCTAATTAGCTTTTAACAATTAACAAACAACAAAATGCATTTCCAAAGACTAAAAATTGTACAAATGCAATGCAAAGCTAAAAGATTCAATGAAGCCAAAAACTCATGCTGAATGCTGATGAGGTGAGATACAAACAACAGCTGAGCAGCTGATCCTTCACATCCGAACGTGATGCGTGACATGAACATCAACTGCAACAGAACAAAGTAATATGCTTTAATTTTCATGATTTTCCAGTGTCATTAATTGATTCAAAATAGCATTCCATGTTTCTAACGAAGTTGAATTCTATTCATCGTATCCATCGTTTGTTCGTCTGTCTGTCTGTCCGTCTGTAAATGCTCTAACTACCATGTTTGCTCATGGGCCAAATTTTTTTATTGCATAATTATAAATTTACAGTTGTCATTTTAAATTTGATCGTATTCAATTTAAAAATCTGGTAATCTTAACTGTACCTTTTATTTAAATACTTTTACACTAATAGCATTGTAGTAAAATAAATAATAAATACGGAATATTTCATGATTCCGTAAACCATAAAATTTATTTCATGGTATTCCAAAATACTTTCATGTTTCTAAATACCAATTAATGGAACAATTCCTTTCTCCCGTTCTCTGGGGAAGATTTTTTAAGTGTCATAAATTATTCGTGTCTATTTATATTAGATTTTTAGATCAAACCTAGTGAAATATGAATCAAAATAACGTTCGTATTTCAAAAAGATTAATTTAATGACTTAATGGCACAATATTGTAATGAAATAAAATTTTACAATTAAAATACATTATGAACACATTTTTTTTAAATTCTTGATCAGAACTTACGATTTTACTTGCTCATACCCACTTTTCTTTTTTCATGTACATATCGAACATGATTTTGAACACTTTTCCTGCTTGAATAAGTTTTCCCACATAAATTACATACTTGAGGTTCTTCCACAATTTTCGGTTTGTTCACTACTGGAGTGCCGTCCATTTTAACTTTATGAATTCCCCATTTGTGTTTCACAAGGTCACTATTACTATTCCAAGCTTTGCCGCAAATTTCACATACAAAATGACCTGTAGTGATTTTGTGTTTAGTTGCCTCATGACCATGAACTGCAACCTTGGATTCAAATACTGACAAAAAAAATCAAAAAAGTAAATCTAATCATTAATGAAAAACAATGTCTAAGTACTTAAGAGAACACAAGTGATGTTAAAAATTTAATTTCGATTTAAAGAAAATACTTACATCTATCACAATGACGACACTTCCACTTTCCTGCAACATTTATCATTGCTCGTATTATTGTATCTGTACGTCTTGGTTTGGGTTTAAATTTGTGTTTTAAAGGAGGAAGGATTGTCCCATCCGTTTTAAGTCTGTGGACCCACCATCTGTGCGAAGTTAAACTTTGTTTGTTATTCAAACACTTGCCACAAATGTCACAAATGAATTTTAATCCAATCGATGCGTGTTTTTGTAACTCGTGAGCATTACAACTGCCATGCTTATCGAACACTAGAACAAAATATGAAAAGTATTTTTTTTATAAACAGTTAAAAATACAATCGAAACAATTTAAATCAATAAAATATTTGGTAAATTTTACATTTATCGCAAAATTTGCATTTATATTTTCCATCAAATATGGGACGTTTTACACGAGGGTATTTTTTGGATGGCTTTTGGCTTTTCTTCGTTGTCTTCTTTGGTGGCTTATCTTCAATGTCAAATTTTACTTTAGACTTATCACTAGTTACCGATTCCACATCCGAAAGAGTATCGTTGAAATCCCCAAAGTGGTTATCATGGTCATCTGTCAATTCGGTTTCATTGGAATTTCTGTTATTTTGGTCAACAAGCTGGGCGGCAAGTTCGTCCTTTTCAGTGAAAGGATTAACGGTATTAGTGCAGCTGTTGTAATCATCTATTTAAATTAAAACAAAAAAAAATGAATTAAAAAACTACACAATTACATAGTAAATCAATTAACTTCTTGAATATTTATTTTTTGTCTTTAAAATGTCTTACAATTTATTGTAAATCTTCTTGTCCTTTCCCAAATTAGTTTTCGTTTCTCGTGCTCCCCAAAATTTTCGGCATGTGCTACTTAACGGACAGCTAAGGAAAACTTGCCGGACAGCAAGGGAAAAGTTAACGGACAGCTAGCGGACAGCAAAAAGAAAAGTTAGCGGACAAAAATGGGAAAAGTTAGCGGACAAAAATGGGAAAAGTTAGCGGACAGATATTTTCTTTGCTTTTTAAATGGCAAAATCCCAGCGGACAGCAGAGGGAAAAGTTAGCGGACAGCCAGCAGACAAAAATGGGAAAAGTTAGCGGACAGATATTTTCTTTACTTTTTAAATGGCAAAATCCTAGCGGACAGCAGAGGGAAAAGTTAGCGGACAGCTAGCGGACAAAAATGGGAAAAGTTAGCGGACAGATATTTTCTTTACTTTTTGAATGGCAAAATCTTAGCGGACAAAAATGGGAAAAGTTAGCGGACAGATGTTTCATGTTGCCCCAATTATGTTTCATGTTGCCCCAATTATGTTTCAAGTTGCCCCAACCATATTTCAAGTTGCCCCAATTATGTTTCAAGTTGCCCCAACCATGTTTCAAGTTGCCCCAATTATGTTTCATGTTGCCCCAATTATGTTTCATGTTGCCCCAATTATGTTTGAAGTTGCCCCAACCATGTTTCAGGTTGGCCCAACCATGTTTCAAGTTGCCCCAAAGATGTTTCTAATTACCCCAATTATGTTTCAACTTGCCCCAAACATGTTTCAAGTTGCCCCAACCATGTTACAAGTTGCCCCAACCATGTTTCAAGTACATGTCGAGTAAATTATACTACAAAAATCCTTCCCATTCCTTAAATCTGTATAATCATTCAAAAAAGAATATAAAATATTAATTCAAATGATTACACTAGTTGTTTTATGTATTGTTTGGATGAAGTCACTTTACAACTAGAACTATGGGTAAAAGTATGAAAGTGAAATGTGTAATGGTCAACCGATTCATTAAAATTAATTTGTTTAGATAATCGTACAAACTTTTGTACCATGTTTCATGAACCAAATTTTTAAATATTGTGTGAACTGAAGGACGTACTTTTACCATTCATATCTCAATACACAAACGCTATACCAAGTCTTTATTGTCAATTGAATTCACGTAACTTTTAAATCTTACAAGAAATATCAGTTACACAATATTTGTACATCATGATGGATATAAAATATAAATTTGTACCAAGAATTTACAGAATTGTGAAAGTATCGATTTATTTAGTTGCATCCACATCGATATCAGAATACCCAGTTTCACAATAACCACAACCATTTCATGTTATTTTCAAATCACAGAAAATAATAAGTTTTAGGGCTGACTTGATATAACATCATAATTTTATTTTATTAAGTGTTTAAATGTGTTAATTTTTAAACGGAAGATACTGATTAAACTATTCGGCGTTTGAAATTATATAGGATTAAAATTACTTAAACATGTGTTTGAGGTTCTGCTGTGTATAATACATTTGGCAAAGTGTTTAACATGTAATCAAGTGACATGCATGTGTATAGCACTGGGCAAAATATTCAACTATCTGGACTACACACACGCACGCAGTAGTACAAACTTGGATATAATATATCATTATTACATGAATGTATTTCACAAATACTTTACAAAAATTATGGGCTTGTATGTAACACTAAACGACACAATAAAATAATATTTTACTTAAACAGGCATACGTAATGGAATTTCATGCATGTTTCAACCCATAGCAAATGCAAAGCTGTATAGCAAAATTTAAAATTCAGTTACACTTGAATGTAAAATAAATTACTGGATTTTTTACTAAAGCGATTTCTTATCGTCACGCATCAATCAAGGATTTAAACTATGAGGCAAGTTTAAGTAGGTAGCTTACCATGCAGGACATTGAAGTGGAAGTGACATTTTTTTGTACTAAAAGCTTATTTTTAATTATCCAAGAAAATCGAAAATTTAAAGTTTTTTTTAACCTTGTAAGTAAAACCTCGCAAAAACTGAAGCAGTATTTAAACAAATATTGAATTATATATCCTTTTCCGAACTCAATTTGAAAATTTAAAACTTTTAATTGAGAATTGTGTAACTGACTGACAAAATAAAAATTTCATAATTGATGTCCCTTTTTGCCTTGGTCAATGTTGCATTACTTAAGTACATTGAAATACATTCTAATATTTATTGAAAATTTGGGCAGATTAAAATCTTTGTTTAGTAGAAACAAGAACCAAATTAACGTTAACGAGGCTTTCAAAAACTTTGATTGTAATAAAAACCGCGTGAGTTCGAAAAAAGTGAAATATCCTACAAGATTTACCAGCATTTTGTCTAAAAAATAATTTTCATACAATTACAAGGTATATTTATTGGGATCCTCGTGCATTCAAATTGATAAAATTTTTAGAAAAATTATAAGAATGATTTCTGGAAAATAACTATTTATTAGATTATTTATTATTTATTTGCATATAAAGTTTTTAAAAATCGAGGCTATAATTACTAAATTATAAATAAATTATCATATTTAGCTAAAATTGATTTTGATACAATTCAAAATAGTTCATGTGCATATATATATTGTCAATTACAGTGAACTCCGATTTCATGTTGACGGAAGATATTGATTTTTTAAACCTCCTGATTTAACTAGAAACATGTTTGGAGTAACTAGAAACATGTTTGGGGTGACTAGAAACATGTTTGGGGAAACTAGAAACATGTTTGGGGTAACTAGAAGCATGTTTGTGGCAACTTGAAACATAATTGGGGTAACTAGAAACATAATTGGGGTAACTAGAAACATGTTTGGGGCAACTTGAAAAATATTAGGGGCAACTTAAAACATAATAGGGGAAAGTTGAAACATAATTGGTGTAACTTGAAACATAATTGGGGCAACTTGAAACATAATTGGGGCAACTTGACACATGGTTGGGGAAACTTGACACATGGTTGGGGCAACTTGAAAAATCTGTCCGCTAACTTTTCCCATATTTGTCCGCTGGCTGTCCGCTAACTTTTCCCTCTGCTGTCCGCTGGGATTTTGCCATTTAAAAAGCAAAGAAAATATTGGTCCGCTGGCTGTCCGCTAACTTTTCCCTTGGCTGTCTGCTGGGATTTTGCCATTTAAAAAGTAAAGAAAATATTTGTCCGCTAACTTTTCCCATTTTTGTCCGCTGGCTGTCCGCTAACTTTTCTTTTTGCTGTCCGCTAGCTGTCCGTTCACTTTTGCCTCGCTGTCCGCCAACTTTTCTTTTGCTGTCCGTTAAGTAGCACATGCCCGTTCACAACCCACTTACAAAAAACATTAAAATCTAAACGTTTTCCACTTCATTCAGTTTCGCATCTGATACTAAGAAATCGGCTACATTATTTTGTCAAGAGAAGAGCTGAAAGCTGTTTTCACTGCCTACACTTGCGTATAAGTTACATTGTACTAATAAATAGGCTAAATTTAGACAAAAACGGAAATCGGCTTTTTAAATTTTCAAAAAACTCATTTGTGCTATTGACCTACTTGGTAATCACTTATAAAGTACTTTTTATACGAAAACACATTACGCCGCTAAAGAAAGTGGAGTGTATGAAAACGAAAAGACTAAAAAGACTCATTAGTTGGTTTTGTTCTTTTTTGAACAAATTGTAATTTGTTGGGCTTTATATGCGCTTGTATTGAACTACATGACACCAAATGAAGTCAAGTACGTGTGCATCTGCGGATTTTTGCCTTAAAACGAATGTTGATGGCCCGATTCTACGTCATATCGCCTTATCGCCTACTTCATCATTGTCAACTTTCTGGTCAACATTGTCAAATAACTTAGGTCGAGATTTTCAAACTAATGGTCGACATTGTCAACTTTTAAAAATGAAAAAACTCAGAAGGATTCATGCAGATTTTTATAAGAAGTTCACTTTTGCAAGGATACAATCCAAAAAGTAGTTCCGGTACATAAATTATTTTTCAGACATTAATTATGCAACACTGAAATTTTCATTACAATACAACTCTATAATTTATCTTCAATCGTGTCGTGTCTCAAATTTGGCCCCCTCGTAATTACAAGCATATCCTATGACTGAGGAAGCTCAAACTTGGTACAGAGGTACATCTACTCAAGTACACCTTGCCTATTGAGTTTGGAACAAAATGGTCAACCGGTGACGCTGCGGTGGCATGATAAAGTTCACATGCTTCATAAATAGCCAAACACTGTTATAATGTTAATCTTGTATCATATTAATATGTCCCTGAAATAGTACCTAAATCATTTGACCCAGCAATTCCAAACTTAATACAAAGGCCACCTGCAAAACCCAGACCACCTGAATGACCCAGACCACCTGATTGACCCAGACCACCTGATTGACCCAGACCACCTGATTGACCCAGACCACCTGATTGACCCAGACCACCTAAACGACCCAAACCTCCTGAAAGACCCAGACCACCTGAATGACCCAGACCACCTGAATGACCCAGACCACCTGAATGACCCAGACCACCTGAACGACCCAGACCACCTGAACGACCCAGACCACCTAAACGACCCAGACCACCTG
>JAQFXM010007476.1:0-11824 GCA_034693345.1 Entomobrya multifasciata
AAGCAGAATTAAGGTAAAGTGCAGAGGTAGAACCCATTTCAGACATTCAAGAGAGTTTTGAGGGGACATGCAAAACTAAGCTGATGGGAATAACAATTAAATTTACTTTTTCACTTCAAGACGTGGCGTAATTCAAAAACAACACTAAATGTACTTTTTTGATAGCAGTAGTTGGGACCAGAACTTAGTAATTCACACCAGAAAAATACTCTAATTTCTCAGAAATGTTTGCCAAATAAAGCAGTGCGACTGTCTCAGATATCTTTTTTATTTGTACCTGTTTTTTGTGTTCCAAAATGCTCACTTTGTATTCCCTTACGTGAAACTTTCACTCGTTCATTCCAGTGTACGGCACATAGGCCACAGTTGTGATAGAAATTCATTTTAATCGCTAAATCAGTTGATAGTTTTCTTCTTAAATTTCTCCAGCTCGACAAACAATTGGCCAAATTCTCGAATATCCAGATCGTTTGGGCCTTTTCAGTTTCGCAGCATTCGCACTCTGGCTAAAAACCAAACTATACATACGTACTGACAATAGTAGAGTAAGAGGTGTCAAAATTCATTTGTCCAATATTGGAAATTAAATTACTTTTAATGCTGGGTTATTAATAGTTAATAGAGTGTTTTTGGTTGTAAAATTTCGAAATTAATGTATTTATATTATGACAGGATGGTTATATATTGTATGGTATTGCACTCTATACTTACGTTACTTCCAATCTTAACCGATGTCCGTGCTATCAGCATTCCGTCCAACTCTGGCGTGGACAAAAAAGTAGCAAATGTCAGATTTAATGTTAATACAAGTCAATTCTGTTGCTTTTGACGTCATGTTTTTTGCTTTAAAAATGAAAGTAGGTCGAAAGCTTGGCACTTGTTGGAGTAACCATCAGTTATAAAACTGACACGACCATGTCAAATTACCCCAAAATGATCAAATTTCTAATGATTGCCGGATTTTTACAGATAAATTTATTGGGACTTTCAACCAATAAAAACAAAGTACGAAATACGTTCACTTAAAAATACTTATTGAATGGTGAAATTGCGTACTTGGCAGAAACTGCAAAATAAATGAAAACTTTGTTGCATTGAAATTATCTTCGGGAGACTTGACATCAAAACAAATGAAATATAAATATTACTTATATATATTTATTTTGGAAAAACCAGAAAATTCAAATTCACTTCCGTTAAAAAGCATGTCAGATTGGTCTTAATCAAGCTCTTATTGATTGACTTATCGATGGCTTTGGATCGCCTTTTTACCTTTCCATCAACTCAACATCTGACGTCGCAGAAACGTGTTGAGTTTCTCCTTCTTCGTTCCGCAGGTAGAACGTAAAAACTGTAATTGTCCTTATTCCCACAAGGATTACAATACCACTCACAATAAAGATGAGCGGGATGTCATATTCATGTAGCATGGTCATTCCAAAGATTATGTACCAAATACAAACCATGACACCAGTTGTTGCTTTGCAGGATGTCCAGTTTATTTTGATGGCGGAAATAACATCCTTTTGGGAGAAAAAGAGTAGTTTGGTAAACAAAGAGCCTTAAAACCCTCACAAGAATTTTATTATATTTCTTTTAAGCAAGAATACGAGCAAGTTTCAATTATCTGGAGAAAACGCATTTATACATAATCATAATCCGGTGACATTTTAAACTATGCTAAATACTTACCGCGGTTGCTGTATTAATCATTTTTCGAACAGTGAAAAATTGTGAAATATTCCCACAAACCAATAATACACTAACAAGAAGGTGCAACAATTGTACAAAAATGTACTTGTGTTCCAAGCTCACTGGCAACTTGTTTTTAAAGTGATAATCAAGACCAACTATACCAACAGCCGCAATCCCAAAAAAAATGACAAAACGTTATGCACAAATCAACAAGTCCATAAATTATCAACTTCTTTAAGTTTGCCATTTTTGCCAAACAATATAAATGTTTTCAACTTCAAAAACTCTAAGGTTGGGATGACGTGTCCACGTTTTCAAAAAAGGCTCGATATCAGCTTTTACTTCATCACTTTTCCTTTTATATATTTTTGCTGCATACAAAATCCTCAAATTGGACTATTTCGATATGATACCGTTTACATATGAAAATCCAAAAATTTATATATGCTTTCTCTATTTAGGTTGAAAAATTACATCCAAAGACAAGCTATAAAACATCGACGTCGTATCATCAAACATAAAACATATGCTCATTTTTTGTTCCAAACAGTATCATGAGTTCATTTATGCATCTTTTTAGCACAATATCAAAGGAATCTTTCCTAAAAAACAACGACAATATCCGATGATTTACACGACAGCTAATTTAATTTAAAAATGAGAGAAAAGTCAACAAAAATGAAATAAATTTTTCTTACTGTTGATTTAGTGAATATAATCGGACAGTAAAGCGTACTAGATAACAGGCCTATCACAAATAATGCAATTCTGTGTTCCTGTTTCCTACTAGCCCATGTATTAGTCTGGCGTGCATACCGGCTATAATGGTAAAGGTATTCATTTTCACCGTAAATCCCGTAAGTTCTTTCTTGGTACTGCATTCTATCCTAGAAAACACCGTTTATTCTAAATTATGCAAACGAATTAGTGAATTAATCCGGTTCCAGACATCGGTTTGTAACGTAAGCGAATTCAAGTTTAAAGGATACGTTATAAGAACAGGACTTTAATATGTACTAACAAATAAGAAAACAATGAGAGGAACCATCTTTGAATTAAGTGGATTGGATTTATCTTAAACTCTTTTTTAATTACGTCAAACTAAAACATATTTACATATTTTTTAAATTTTAACGTATTGGATTGCCCTATTCAATACTTGGATTTTTTATCGCTTTTTTCAGATATTTTTCTCAGAATTAAATTTGATTTATTTTATAGCTTTCCAGAAAATTTCCAAAGTTTCTGAAATTTTTTCTCAATATTTATATTTGATATACATATTTACATTGATTTGTGCATTGGGTACAATTAATCTTCATTGCGCAACCTTGACATAAATTTAAAAATCGAAAAATATGAACAGTATATTTCACTTTTAATGTTTTCACTCATGGTGAACATTTTAGCTTATTTCCTTATTTCTAAAACATGATGTTTCTGGGAATATGTTTTTATTTCGGTCTACTTCTGACAAATGTGAACGTTGAAAGTAGCCTGAGCAAAATGGATTTGCATAATAAAGTTTTAATGTAGAAATGCATACGCTGGGAAACAAAAGCAAAAGCTACCTTTCGGGATTTTTGGTTTCCCAGCGTATGCATTTCTACATGAAAACTTCATTATGCAAATTAATTTTGCTCAGGCTACAGATATGACAGTTTATTGGGAGGTAGAAGTATCTCGCCAAAAAATTGAGAGTTAGCTTATTTTTGTTTATCTAGCTTATTTTTCTTGAAAAGCTTGAATCACTTTTTACTTTTATTTATATCCTAAGTTTTGCGTGACAAATAAAACGGAAACTGACTGGTTTAATGAAAATCTGATTTACCTTATGGCTACAGCATATAAAAATGAAATCAATAATTTTCAACTTGTTTTTCGTAAATGATCATCAAAAGCTCGCACCGAAAGCTTTTAAAGTACATCTGAAAAATAGTACGACAAGATATTCATGCAGCATTTTGTGGTGCTTCTGAATTACGTTTATATTTGTTTATATATATTTGTTTGAATTATATCATCAACTGTTTCTATAAATGATGGTGATAATTTGTCCTATAAAAACAAATATGCACACAGAAGCATATGGTAACTTGAACGATAAAGAAAAAAAGTTTTTTTATGAAATAATCCAAATTGTTTATTTTAGTTTCATTAGTCCTGATCAATTCCTGAAAATTCTATATAGTATTCTATACTTTATCATGTATTCATCTATCTATAAAATCTAATATGTATGTTTTCTGGAGAAAAATTTCTCAACTAACGCTTAGCTTGTAAACGATGTGGAAATTGCATACTACTTTTACCAAAGTTTTGAAAATTACGGGATAAAATTCTTGTGAATTAAAAAAGGAAGTTTATATTTGGGTCAAATATGCACCATTCCAAACACCCATGTTGCCTGTTCTAAAATGATATTCCGGCGTCAAATTTTTCCAACTACAGTTGGTTCTCATAGATGTTTCCAGCTATTCGTCCAACTGCTGAAATACTTTATTACATCCATCCTTCAGGAGAAATTCGTGCCTAAAAATGAAAAGTTTCATTTTATAAATGAAATTATTGTTCATTTAAAAACATCAAGCAAATTCCTAATATATTGTAAATTGTTAACACTAGAAGCATTTAATAAATAACTATTCACTAAATTTGGCAGTTTTCTTGGTGTCATGCTCACCATTTCAATATCTGCATGGCGTATTGTGGAAACCCGACCATTTCCCACTCTATAATCCAGTGTACAGAATTCACGGGCAATAAGTATAGGAGCACTTATTATTGCTGCATAACAAATTCCAAAGTAGCCAACATGGAAGTCCTTGTGATTGATCATTGTAACTCCAAGAAACATATGCCAAACAATTCCAAATGCTGTAGTAATCATGCTCCAACATTCCCAGTCCGCTTGAACGATATTTATTTCCTCAGCACTTTCGTTCTTTAAAGAAATAGATACACACAAGAAATCAGAGAAACGCCCATACCATAGCCGCTCGTACTGCAAATATTTCTATCTATGTTTTAAATGTAGTTTTCTACTTTAAAATATTTAACGCGTTTAATAGTTTGAATGGACCAAATACTTACATTAATTGCGGCCCGAATCAGTTTCCTGACAGTCTTAACTTGTATAATATTGCCATATGCCACAAATAACGCAAGAAGCAGATTGAAGGTTGGCCAAAAACTGGATACTCGCTCACTTTCTTCACGCCAGCCATTCTCAAAATGAAAGTAGAGGGAGAACGATGTACTCGATAAAGTGACAACAAGTTGAGAAAATGACGTCCAGCAATCCAGGTGCCCCAAAATTGTCAACCACCTTGAATTGCCCATATTTTGTGATAGTCAAATCTTCAAAATTGATTTTAGTTTTAACTGCAGCTGGGTTATGTGTACAGACTCAATACACATATGTATACTTGTACACTTTTAGAGACAAGGGGACGTCTTTTTTTCTTTCAAAAATGTTTTGTCTGTTTTCTCTAAAACTTCGACAAGTACATATATTGGTATGGACTACATTGCTTCAGTTTATTGAAATCGGACCACTTCGATTTATTATTCCTGCCATATCTTTTTAATTTCTAACTCATGTTCAAGGCAAAACACACCTTGAGCATTAGCAGGCTGTAGTTCGGTATAATATGGACAACGAGAATGTAAGTTGAAAAAAACGATATTATCCGATTTTGTACACGACGAAAGTTTATTAAATTATAACGGTAATAAAAACGAACATCAGGGAATAGATTTAGATCACAATGTATTGTCCTCTAGAAATGTGTGACAAATTCAAATGGTATTTGATACCAAGATCATAACACACAAGCTAAACTGATACTTCAGGATGTTTCATGGATGTTGTGAATTAGGAAGCACTTTTTTACTTCACTGTTTCATTAGGCCCAAAACAAATGGAACTTTTTTCACAAGCAGAATGGAAGATCAATTAACCTATGAACAATTTTACAACCATCAACCTACATGTGTTAAATGCTATAGAGTAATATGTATGTACCCATATAAAATATGTTTATATATTTTGCGTAGATTGCTCTGATGAGTTGAGGTAAAATTAGGTGAGCAGAAAACATTATTTGCTAGCATTGAAACATTCAGTAATGATAACAAATGCATATTACTTCTGGTGTGTCAACGGTTGTTAACGACAGGCTTGACATGGAATCACGGACAATAATTATTTTCCGAGCTAAAACTTGCATGACACGGTAAAAAAAACTATTGTGAGAATCTAAGAGATGACACTGGAATATGCATCTATATTTTTGAACAATTGTGATTTATTTATTGGTTTATTTATTAGCCTATTCGATGAAGCATCACACACACAAAGGTTTCTCGTTGCAAAACTTAATATTACACAAGTAGGGAATAGTTTGGTGTTAATGTATGCAAAGACATTGAAAACGAAAATACAAAGACGAAAAAGTTCACAATTACTGCAAGGGCGTTGTGTCGTTCATAACATATCAGAACGATTTGTATAATAGAAAATAAACTGTCGTTATGACAAAATATTTGCTACTTTCTCCATTCGTATTGTGTAACAAGTAGCTATAACGGAATTTATCGGAAATAATAACAAGTTCAACATTTGATTGTGAGGGCCATTTTTAGTATTTTTTGAGGTTCTACCGTTCAAAAAAAATTTTAGGCTTAAATAAGGTTTCGCAAAACATGTTTGCTTTTAAAATTAAGGTTAAGTTGTACTTTCTAAAGGAAACGAGGAGACACGAACGCTATTTATATTGTTCAAAAGTATCCATGTACCAAATAAAAAGAACGCAGACCGACAAAAAATATTCTCCTTTGGCATAAGCATATTGCTTGCCAACACGAAAAAGAACTAAAAAAATTCCTGATAATGTGAAATTTCAGGCTCAAGATAACTCTCTGATGTATTTTGTACGCTTAAGAAATAAGGTTGACCTTCTCCCTAATAAAAATGGGAATAAACAAAATTTGATGATTGAATTCGAGATACGGAAAATGTTTTCATAATTATGAAAATGATTTTTATGCTTACAGTTTCTGTAGGAAATTCCATCTCAACATTTGACAAATGCGCTAACCGACGATTCCGTTTGCTTCAACTATCAAAATTTTGTACTATCCCCATGTTATTGTTGCTCTTGTGATTGTGTTTCCAAAGTAACAAATCACAGTGTAAGCAAGAGGAAAATTATGTTGAAGCATTGGCTTGACTCCAAACAAAAAGTACCAGATGAGTGTTGCAATGGAAGTAGCTGCGTTCCAGAATGACCAATCAACCTGGATGGGTTGTAGTATTTCAGCACTTGGGCGCTGTCAGAATAATAAAAGAAACCAAAGATGTATTCACATATGCACCAATCAGATTATGTAAGATAAAGATATTTTTACTGTGTAAAATATCCTTTTTGATTTATTGATTGATTGATTGATTGATTTATTTTTCATATGCTAATCTTCGGTATATCACCATGATTAGCGGTTCATAAAACATATTTCATTTTTACAAATTCGTTACATGCTTACATTTACTTTTCATAACATTTTCATTTTCAGTTTACATTGGTCTTGATCTAATAATTTTTAACACAAACAATTTTACATTAGCTCTAATAATAATATTTTACCAATTTGGTTTGGACCAAGTCAAAATTTTAAGTAAATACTGAACTAGTGAAAAAGCTCTGAGATTATTTCCTTTAATTCATGTTTTTTTTAGCCTGATTTCTAATCTCATAAGCCGCTGTTCTATATTTAATTAATTCTGCATCTCTTGTCCTCCCTTGTGTTTCCTATTATTTCTGATATGTATTGCTCTACGTTTACTCGAATGCACATACATTGCTCTTCACTCGTAATTTGTAGTACCTCTTTACAAAATTGCATTGCTTGACCGATTTCTTCTACTATACTTACAAAAACATGAGGAGAGATACCCATTTTTTCAATGTTCCTCGACAAAGTAAATCTAATATCATCATAAGCATCACATATACAGTAGTACTTTTCGTTTGCTCTTAAATTATTATTTATCTTCATTTGCTCAATACGCAATTTTCTATACCCTGCCAACTTCTTCAACGATCGCTGCACACTCTTTTCATCCCCCTTATGTTTATGCGTAATATTTTCTGCTATATTTTGTAGAAGACTGCTCACGTATTCTTCACGGTCTATTGGTTTTGCTGTTTTTTTACTCAGATGGGGTGGCGATGTACTAGAATGTGCTATGGGTTCGTCCATTTTTTCTTCATAATTGTTTTTGTTCGCCTCAATATTATCCTCTATGATAAATGTTTCTTCATCGTCAAGTTCTGCTTCACTGCTGCCCAAGCTTTCTTGCACATCATATTCTGAGTCGTCATCTAAGTCTAGTAGGTTCGCCTCCTCAATGCTATCTGGCTTCTCGCTCTGTTCCACTTCGTCCACTTTGCTAATCTTTGCGTGTTCATTCACAGGAACACCATAATTAAATTTTCGCTTGCTTCTTAAAATAGTTTTTCGTAAATTTCTTTCAGCAAAACTTAAATCATCACATATGGAAATATTTGATTTTAAGTTTTTAAGACGTCCACAATTCCTGAATATTTCTTTCTTTTGTGACAATGATACCAGCTCAATTATGCAGACTGATCTCAAATTGCCTCTTCCATTTATAATTTTTACAATCTTAAAGTCAAATTTAACTTCCAACACTTTCAGAAACAACACTATTTTCTCTTTTATTTCAGCTTCGTCACCATCCCCAATATCAAGTCCATAAATAACGATGTTTCTGCTTCTATCTTCCCGTTTCAAATTTCCATTTTCCGATTTTAAGCTACTTTCGTGAGTAGACAATTTTTTAAATTCACTTTTAACTTCCCCAAATTGACTTGTTACCATTTTAAAAACGTTTTCACTAACTGTAGAAGCTAAAAGATCGATTTTATTTTCGATTCTTTCAATTTTCTGACCCAACTGCATAAGATAACTCATTATGCTGCTTATATCCATTTTGACTATCTTTCATTGAAAGCCGTTATAACAAACCAGTTTAACGAGACTCGATCACCACACAACCTGCACTCAAGGATGCTAGATCAAGACAAGCCCTTTTTGATTTATTGACAATAGCTTCTTTCATTTTTTGGGAAGGTTAAAATGCATTTTTTTGAAAAAAAGTGTATTTTGTATGCAGTGTAAAATTCGTAAATTGTTACGTCATTTGCAGCCTTAATAAGTTTTCGAACGGCACAAATTTGTCCAACACTGTCGTATATTACAACAAGGGTAACGAGCAGATGAATGGATGGCAAAAAAGTAGAAACAGGATCACTTTTATTACACATCGCGTTTTTAAAGTAAACATAAAACGACATCACACAACTTCCCGAAATTAGCACTAGCTGGAATGCTGACGTGCACAAATCCAAGTAACCAAAAATTACTTCCTTTTTATAATCCATCATTGTACCAAGAAATTTTTTTTTCAATTTTAGTGTTATTTAAGGATCACTTGTTATTTAGGTAATAGATTTATTAAAATGAAATATGATGAAAAAATTTAATGTGTCTTATATATGAAAACAATAAAAATCAAACATTAGGGTCGACAGATACCTTTGCTGTTTCAGTCAAGCTTTTCTAATGATCATAAAGTTTTGGTGGTCGTTGTGATATATCTGATTCCATTTTGCACATTTGTTTTATGTAATTCATATTTTTTATTCAATACTATAAACTGAAAACGAAAGTTCAATCATTCAAATCATGGGCTGATTACAAGTGCATTTGTTACCAATATATACTATTTCTACAAATAATGCTTCAACAATATTGATATTTTGCAGCAGATTCAATGACGAAACTATTTTATGTTTATTAAAAACTTACAATGCCTATCATATCATGCAAAATACAACCAAACTTGTATGAAGGATGGTTGAATAAGTTGAATTTCACGCTACCAATGATCACACTCAATCTGGATGCCAGGCGAACAAAAGTTATTACAAATAGAAGGAAAACAAGACCACATCCAAATCAAGGCTTTCTATTTCATTACATATGTGTATCCCGATAGTATCTCTTGTCTGATTTCCCAGTAAGGTACGGAGATTTTACATGCTAAAAGTACATCACATTGATTTAAATCGAGCTTTTGCAAGCGTTCCTGTGAATAATTAGAAAACAGTAGCATTCCAAGTGCATTTTCTCAATTACTTGTGTGCAGTCAAATTTTAAAAAACTGAAGTTTTAAAAGTAACATGGCTATTAAATTTTATCATTCTTTAAGCTGTTTTACTCCAGAAAGTTATTTATGAACAACTAATAGTGCCCATGGAAATACAATGAAGAAATGAACATTTCTTATCTAAAATTTCACAACTAGCTCTACTGTATTATTTCGTGGTGTCTAATTCTTCCAGACATTAGAATAAATGCAAAATTCTTATACTGTACAAGTATATATGTGTATAAATGGTTCCACGTATAAGTTAATGGTAAAAAGTAAACTGGACGACTTTCAGTCTCTAGTAGACAAGCTGCTTGTGAAAGCAGAAATCAATGCTCACAAGCTTTAAGTACTATGGAATATCATCTTTGCTCACATAAAACAGGTAAATTCAGTGTGGTTTTTAAAAGCAACCAGATAAATGATATAACATTATTAGTATTAGGTTTTTATCGCAGCATATTGAACCCAATTTTTATTATCATTTTAACTTTTAGAAAAATAAAGAATCGGTCCCAAATTTACTTGTTCCCAAAGTTATTTGAATGAAAACTAGAGAAACATTCAGATTTACAAGGCTAAAAGAAGCCTGAAATTCATTCCTAGACGAATAAATAAATCAATTGTTAGTGTTTAAATGAGAAAGGACATACCGTGGGTAAAAACAGAATGCTTGAGCCAATATATGATATGAAAATGAACAACAGAGGGTTTGGTTTACAAAATAGCTTGTTCCAAAGCAGCCTCAGAGCAAGTCTTAAATCCCAGGCTATTTTACAAAATTTTGGGATGATATGAGATTTTCTCTCGCCTTTTTTATAAGTTCTGCACGTTTTCGTTAGAAAATCGTTGATAAAAACCTTGCGATCATGGTATAAAATAATTTTGCTGTGATACAAAAAAGGAACTGCGTGAGTTCTGAGTTGCCCCAATGCTGACTTGAGGATGGTTCTATATGGTTCTGTTTGTAATAAAAACTCGCTGTCGAGGCTTACGCTTACAGCAGTGCTTATGCACAGCACCTTTTCCTCCCCTCCAAAAATATTCTCGGCTGAAGTTGCCATGATATTATCGGCAAGCCTCAAACAACACCCAGACAAGATTTCTCGCATTGCTCATTCAACCTCCAGCAATCTTTCATACTTTTCACATCCACAAATGTCTACATTTCATTGCACAGTTTTCTTGCGAACCACTTGGGGCACGTACAGAACTTTGAACTTATTTTTAGGTAATTTCATGTTTGTTTGGTAAGTTTTTAACTTATAGCATCAAGTAAATGGCAAATGTTTCAAACGCAAATTTGATATCATTTTTTTTAAATGTTTAATATTTTTACAACAATACAACTTCAAGTCTAACAAGTATTTTTACTAGGTTACGTAAGTAGAAATACTAGCATGTATATTATACTCAAAAGTTGAGCTTTTAAGAAAATAGTTTTGTTCTATCATCGTAATCACGAGGTACATGGAGAAAATAGGCAAGCACTCAAGTTTATTTTTTACAGCTAAGTGTAGCTTAACCTCCAAATATAACTGCAATCTTTTTAGAACACAAAAAATGTTAATATATTATAAAAGAAAACGATCAAGTTAAAAACATCTAAATAGTAAACGAAATTATGTACAATTTTATTCGAACATTTTGAATAACGCTAGCATCTACTAAAATGTAAGTAAATCAAAAATATCTCTCCTGGATAAATGTTCAGGACCGCATTAATAAATTTAAAAACTATTACGGACTCGTCGCTGTACCAGTCTTGGCGTTCGCAATTACTGACCTCTGCAGCAAATGAAGAACAAACTTCTCATGACCTGCGTAATATCATTTACACAGCAACACCCACTGTAAATCTCAACAGCACTTTCCTCGGGGATGAGCCCG
>JAQFXM010007477.1:0-11823 GCA_034693345.1 Entomobrya multifasciata
CAATTTGAAGATTTCGCATTAAATGAGCAGGACCATACGCCCATCCTAGCTTCCATCCAGTCAGACTGGAGGAAACATGATAGCATGCATTATGAAAATTACAAAATAGGTTGCAAAAAATTGGCTGGACAAACACAATTAAATTAATTGGAATTACCTAAAAGTTTTCCCAGCGGAACCTATCGTGATAGTCCTTTCCCACATTTTTGGCAGAGAGGCAATGCGGATGTGTTCTTCGCCATCATACACAATCCATTCGTAAACTTCATCCGATATTATCAATACATCATGTTTTATGCAAAGGTTACCTATGGCCTGATCAATATGATATTAGTCAATTAGCTAAAATGATTAAAAATTAATCAATTACTTCCGTTCAGCATCTTACCACAAGTTCCTCTCTGGAGAAAACTTTTCCCAGTGGATTATTCGGTGTGTTCAATATAATAGCCTTGGTCTTTTCATTAAACAGAGAGGCAATCTCATTCATATCCAATTTCCAGTCTGCCGATGATGTCGAATTTTCATTGGAAGGTTTCAAAGAAATGAATACTGGAGTTCCTCCAGCCAAATTTACCATTGGCTCATAGCAGTCGAAGAATGGCTCAATTATGATCACTTCATCTCCCTTTCCAACGTTGGACATGATTGTATAGAAAAGTGCACCATAGGCACCTCCAGTAACGAGGACTTCATTCATTGGATCAATTTTTACCCCTACGAGATGAGAGTACAAGGTTGCAAGTGCCTTGACAAGGCGTGGGTGTCCCTTTTCATTGTAAGAAAATAAATATGCACATTTAAATTTTGAAATTTTGCACACTTGTTACGTGGGCTTATGCATTTCGCTACGCTTTTCGCAGAATGGCCGTGAAAAACCATGTTTTAAACTAGAACAATTTCTTTGCTTTTTGAACTATTTAACTGCCCAAATATGAAAATGAGGAAGTATGCTGATTTCAAGTACAAATAGATTCCTTTCACTCCATCTTTTGATATTATGTGGCATGGCATGAATGAACTTGAGTGAATGCACGTAATCGCAATGTAATCAAACTAAATCGGTCATCTAGGATAATATTATGACTGAAATCCAAATGTGTAGAACTGCTAAAAATGTTGACAACCAGTAAACTTGAATTAAACTTACATATGCACGTGCATATTGGTGAAAGTTGTACAATGCAGGATCCGGCTTGCATACATTTGCCAAGTGCTCAACAATGTGAGGGGCAGGCTGGAAATCAGGAAAACCCTGGCCTAAGTTGACACAATTGCCAAGTTGGTCGTTCAACTCGTTTAGCTCAACCCTTTAACAAATTGCAAATCTCTTGTAACAATGATTGATGTATATGTATTGCACATCATTTTTGTTTCCGAAATTGATTTTTGTGAACATGTCACTTGTGCATAAAATCTCTTTCTTATACTTACCAAACATTGGTTTCCAAACCTTTGTACTTGGAATCCACCTGGAACTTTTTCGGATTACTTTGCTGGCTGGACATTTTGTTGCTGGTTTAGATACTATGTACTATCTCGCATTAGAATATCAACGAATAAAAAGGCTAATTTGACGTGAAAATATTTTCTTGGAGATTTGCCAAGCAGATGTTCAATGCGTGCTTATGCTACTGGGATTTTAATGGGAATGACGCTTGCGATATTTGTTTCATGCATGTAAAGGTGAACGAAAGAACTATACTGGAAGAGAACTGACTGAGAGTAAACTGAACATCTAATGCTTCTGCTTCTATGCTTACTTTGCTTTGTATACATCATTAAAAATATTTTATGGTCATGCATATCAATTCATTGTCATTCATCTTATCGTAATGACACTGCAGTACAAATTTGATGTTGATAGCACGTAGTACGCCAAAGTTTAAGTAGGAGAATTACTTGACTGCAATAACCCCAATAGCCTGGATGGCTTTCATAAGACTAAGACTAGTCAATGAAATTACTGTGTTCGTTGAGTTTTCTGACACTGGTTATGGTATGGTACTTCACTTTTTATATGAATTGCATGCCTAGCTTAGTAGTTAATAGTTTGTAAATCAACATTCAATAGCATTAAATTCAATCGTAGTATGGATACGATTAGGACATCCCAATAACATTAATGACAACGAAGCAATGTTGATGGAAAATATTTTTATTTGACACACAATTTTTTACGGTTTTTCCACTTGCTTAAAAATGACTGACGAATAAAGCTTACTTTTACAAACGTACGTACGTACGACTAAACCAAAAAAATGCACGAATTACACATTATTCTTAAGTAGCTATTATCTAATTACATTTTCACCGGGAAAAGGAATTACTGAGCAAATTTTACATACACTTGGGGTACGACCTTACGAATGAGAAGAATATTTATCTATTATTTTGGACGAGATAGAGCACTTCGGTTGTTACGTATAGATATATTTATGCTAACTAGTTTACTGAAAAACTAGTAGTTTTTGTTGGTGAAGGACGGTGGTCGAGTTATGAAGAGTTTTTCCACAGCTTCAAAATTTCATCCGCTTTTTGCAGAGTATCCGTCTTTTTGTAAAAACAAAATCGAATGTAGTCCTCCGCCTGGTTTTTATGAGACTGGGAATAAAATGCTGATGGAGGAATTCCCAACAATTTCCACTGCTTAGCCAACCATTTGACAAAACGGTATTCAGCACACTCGTCCGTTTCACCACTAAAGTCCGTTTTGGATTCCAGAGGTCTCCAGTTTGCTAACATGAAGTATCCACCTTCAGGTACTATTGGAATCATGCCGGCATCTTTACAAGCTCTGGTCATCATATCCCTTCGTCCTTTTAGATCTGTAACCATTTTGTAGAAGAAAGAGTCCCTTGTTCCAAGTTTCTTGATTTCCAGTTCCAAAGCGGCCGCTAGTGCTTCCTGGCCAGGTGTTTGGCACGTGTACACACAATTTTGATGAGCAACCTGCATATTATTCAGGAGCTTTGCAGGGCCATATGACCAACCTAGTTTCCACCCAGTCAAGCTGAAAGTTTTTCCTGCTGACCCAATCGTAATCGTTCGATCCCACATGCCTTCCAAGGAAGCAATTCGGACATGTTCGTTTCCTTCGTAGACTAGCCATTCGTAAACTTCGTCAGATATGGCGATCACATTGAATTCTTTGCATAAGTCCGCAATTTGCTGTAAATTGAATAATAATTCTGAGTTAGTCAAGTTGTCAAGTAGTTGGTCAAGTAGAGTAAAAGCTTTGTAAAGATTACTACTTACCGTAAGCTCTTCTCGACTGAAAACTTTCCCAATTGGATTGTTTGGCGTATTTAAAATGATTGCTTTGGTTTTTGCATTGAAAAGTGAGCGCAACTCGGTCTGGTCCAATTTCCAACTTGCACTACTTTCGTCCAGTGGACTACTGGATTTCAGGGAAATAAAACGTGGAGTTGCACCTGACAATCTGACCATGGGCTCGTAGCAGTCATAAAAGGGCTCTATGATTATAACCTGAGAATATTCAATACATAATTTTATTAACAGCAAATTCAAACGTGGGCTAGAAAAATGTTTGAAAATAGCTTACTTCATCTCCAACTCCTGCGTTGGCCATAATTGCACAAAACAAGGAAGGATATGCACCACCTGTGACGAGAACTTCCGTCATGGGATTGATTTCTCTTCCAATGATTCTGGAGTAGAGTTTGGCGAGTGCCTTCACAAGACGAGGATGGCCCTGTTCGAAAAAAATCAAGGTACCAAATGAAGTCACTGACTCAAAATCAAGATTTAAAGATATACATAAATGAGTGTCAAGAAATGTGTACTAAATACCATTGATCTTGTGTATTGATGAAGTAACGGACTGGCTTCAGCTTCACAAGCTTTCGCCAATTCTTTTACCACACCTTCCGCAGGCATAAAATCTGGGAAGCCTTGTCCCAAATTTAATGGATTTAATTTGGCATTAAGATCGATGAATTCCACCCTGTCATACAAATTTCATCACAAATTAACTGGTATTCTTGAAATGCTGATTCCTTTTTTCATTTCAAAACGGTTTAACTACTAGTTTACTTACCAAACACTCTTCTCCAAACCTGCGTACTTTCTATCCAACGCAAATTTATCACACATTTTGCTACTCAAACTTAAATTTCTTCGACCCTGTTGACAATTACAATTTTTGTTCCTCTCAAAATATTTTTTAACTGGACAATTATTACTGACTAATTTAATTGGAAAAGTGGTAGCACCCAAGTGTTGACAATGCAGAAGACGATTTTTAACAGACAAATGAACAGAAGACGAGGAGAAAGGAAATAGGAGAGAGGAAGAACGCTTCCACATCTTTTCTTCTTGTATTAATGTTTATGTTTTAAGTTTACTAGAGAAATTGCAGCTGATCACCCACACACGCACCCAAACACACACGAATTGTGTTGCGTTGTTGCAATTGCAAACCTGTTGTCTAGTCCAACAACAAGATAGACAGACTTGTCACGTCACTTTTATGGGTTCCAGAGAAAAGGAGCTGTCTTCACTTGACAAGCTCAAAAGAAAGCATACTTATTTGAACGTGCTTACAAATCAACTAGCCATTTAACTCAGAGTGAAAGTTACGATGTATTTAATGATTAAAACTTTTAAGAATTAAGAATATGGATTAATTAACCTCTTATTTGAGTGTGGATGACCCCAAAACTGAAAACGCTGAATATGTGCACGGCAGCGACAGCAGTTCGTCTCATGATTCCATGAAATGAATAGTGGAACAAAGCTATCTTTTTATGGCTTTCTCTGCAACTGCAACTTTCATTCATTTCGCTGCAGTAGTATGCAATTGAAAAAGTGCAGTTTCAGATAACTAAAGCACTTGATGAACTTTTCATGATAAGCATTTTTAGAATGATAATCAACCAATTTGCATTAAACGTATCAATCAATTACATTTTTACAACTTTATTTACACTCATTTTTAATAGTTACATTGTTACATGGAATAAGGATAATAATTATGATTGAATTACAATTAAATTATCGATATATGTATTATAATTCGAAATATGAAAATAGCATCAAACATTCATATTTAACCTTTAACATTAATCAAAAAGCCCATTTTAAAACTTCATACATTCATTCATAATTTGAAAATAGTCAGCATGTAACATGATATGCATAGCTCAATTTAATGTAAGCAATTATGAAACCCATTTAGTCAATCTAATCATCCCCATCATCAGAGGAACTATCATCAAGTTCTTCATGAAGCTGAAGAATCTCTATAGCCTCGCCATTCTCATCGAATAAAGATGTTGCATCAGGATCACCAAAAGCAAAAAGGATCCTCAATCCAAATCCTCCATTAATCCTCTTTTTGTAGAACTGCTGAACAAAGTTCTTGGGAACATCAAAATATTCAACGGGATCGTCGTCCTCAAAACCATACTTTCGGAATGGCAAAACTTTGCCATTAAACTGGTGAAGGCAAACCTCCTATGAAAAATGTCATAAACCAATATTTTATGCTTTTGAATTACGCAGAATTATATGAAATCGAAATATTATGTAAATAAGTAGCAGTCTTATTTCAAATAGTATTTGTTCTGAAATTTTTACCAGAGGGTCGTCAAGAGTTCTTGGACTTGGAACTGTAATCTTCACTGGAACGACTTGATTCGGGTCAGCAGATGGATCGGCTTCAGTCGCCCAAATCCGTAAATAATCCTTGAATTCGACAACATGGAGAACGCAAGCCTTGTCCTTTGCATAAGGTGCCAGTTTATGAAAGACATGATGTTGGAAATAGACTATGCACATAAAAATTGGAAAAGTTGTAATCGGAAGCTGTAATTATTATAATTTTTAAAAAACTAAAAAATAATTAAAGTTTTCAGGTGACGATGTTTGTAACTTACCATTTCCTTTGAAGTTAGGACCTTGCAACTCCACAACTGCTGTAATTAGAGGCTGGTTATCCGGATACCCATGGATAGCTCTGAGGTGTTGCATGTGAGCAATCGGAGAATCAAAGCGAGCCCTACAAATGTTCCCATTTTCAAGGTTCCGGTTGCAATTATACAGCTTTTGTCTGATCGCTGGCCCATCCCAATTATTCCATAAAGCCGACGCCATCTTTCCAGCTTTTTTTTCGCTTCCAGTGATTTAAAAAATTACGCTACGTTGCCAACTTTAACAAATAAGCTATTATGATAAGTTTCCAGCTTTAATTATAGACTACGCTGTGATCCTGATTTGCTAATTAAAAAAAAAACCTTTCTTTCACCTCCTTCACCTAAATTACAAAAAAAGTAATTTTTGAGGCACAGGGAAAAGTGATCTCGAAGTGAAGTGAGCTATGAGTTTTATGGTGTCTGGCGAAGAAAGGGATTTTTACTTTCTTTGTGTCGTCTTAAGTTAAATGCAACGTTGCATTTTCATATTTGCTTTGTGCTGTTGTATGCTGTGTATTGCGAAATAATGCATGAATATTACTGTAAGCTTGCATGCACTCGGTGAAAGTTAAATATGCATAGGTATGCACTGCATACATAAATCATTCATTTAAATGGGCCAATTTAGCTACAAAACTCAAAGTATACATACTTGAGTCACTTGAGTTTGCTGTCTTTATACTTATACGTTTTATGCTTTTAGTATTGAAATCAAATGACTTCATCAGACAAAACTGCATTTTAATACTCTTCCGGGCAATTCTTATTTATCTTTTTTTGAAACATTTCCCTCATTCAAATTCTTCACGATTAAAATCATTTCAAATCATTGTCACTTTCTCTTATCGCCATTTTGAAAACCTTTTGATTTAGTCGTTTCTCCTCAGATAATTTACTAAACATTCTTCTGCATTCTGTTTTGTTCTCTCTACATGTCATGCATACATACATGTCGCGATTCGCGATTGATTGGTTCTGCTTACGAGATTCTTTCAAACATCAAAACATTATCATATATTATCTGCTAACCAGAAAGATTTTAGGGTTAAAAAGGACAAATTTTTCTTTTCAAAACTACTTATTTCTTGAAAGACATGGGATGCTGAATTAGATCTAGCATCTAACAAAACAGGGCATAAGATTAACGTGGCATAAAATCCTGCGATTTACAGGAACTAGTCATTCTTTCAAAAAAAACCATGCTATTGCTGCGCAAGTACTTCATCCTTCTGTTTTGATATCGCCCAGACCAACTAGGAAAATTGAGTAAACTACAGTTTTGAAGAAAGTACTATTACTATACTATAAACCTTCAACTTTCACACAAATGATGTAGTTTGCAAAGCGCATGCATTGATTGAACTATAAGGATAAATTCGTTTTTTTTTCCTTCCTGACATTTCAGTTACTATTTACCACCGTAAGTACATTAAGTGTACATAGTATAGTGTATGTAAAGTATGAGGAATGAGGACGAAAGATGTAGTTTGCTTTGATAAGATACTGTACAGAAGACGAGAGCTACTTTTAAGCTTGACTTGACTTTAATTGGCAGACAAAATAGGAATAGGAATTATAACATGAGATGTGCACACTTGCACAGTGCAGTGAAGCTGTGCACGTACTGAAGAACGGTACTAATTAATATCTGGCAGACTGGCGGCTACCCAATTACCAATTTGGGTAGTCGCATATTACAATATTCTACAATGTACATCCCATTTTATCCATCTTTAAGTTATACTTGATATCATTTTTACTAATTTAATGAGCTTTAAGTTAGCCTTTAAGTGACTTTTGTAGACAAAGAAATAAAATTTAAAACAAAGTTTTCCCTTGATCCCTTTTGGTATACGTGTATGTACTTGTCTTGCGGCATTCCATATTCCATGTACCAAAATGGAATTTACAATATACCTAGTTTCCAAAACATGAACAGAAACCGTGTATAGGTACATACATATCTTTCACATGCATTATTTAGCTATTTTCGTGTTGCGGTGGTGGAAAGTGATAAGTTTGAAATCAAAATCTCCGAAAGAAATATTATTACAGCAAGTTAAAAATGAATGAATGTAAAAACAATGCCAAGCCTGTAAGATAATTTGGCTATAACGATGCTCACAAGTTTATCATTGTTCTTCCATACATATCTTAAAAAGTTACACATAATATACTACACTGCATATATACTTCATCATAACACGAACAATGTACGAAAAACGGATTGTTTTTCTGTTTATTCCAGTGCATCGTTTGATGTTTTTTTGCAATCGGGATTATTGGGAATCGGGACTTTACTTGGGAATATGGTAGGTTCATCTTCATGCTTCATTTGAACTGTTGTATGACTATCAGAAGTTTGATCAAGACGTTTATGTGTGATGTGGGGTGGATTTGGTTTGGATGCATATTAGTAGTAAATATGAAAAGAAAAAAGTTTAAACTAGGAATTCATTTACCAGCAAGCAATAACATATGAAGTCGGTCACTTTTCATTTTTATGAAAAATATAAAACTAGTAACTAATCACGCGTTCAATGCAAAATAGAAAGTTGGTTTTAAATTATTTTAGAGGACATAATTTAATAAAACTTAAAACTTAATCATGTCAACGTTTTGATTAAATCTCGTTATCTCGTCTCCATTTTCATTTTAGATTCATTTTCAAAGATAAATGCATGATAGCATGAAGGAAATACGTTCACATTTTTTTGGGGTTTTCTATGATACTCACTAATGCTTAACGCATGTCCAACAGACGGGCTTTCAATCCCACAATATTTTTTACTGAACATGAAGGGGTAGAAGATAGAATATCAAGAATTATTTTACCTTTTTGTAAATTTCTACTCCAGCGATCTTCAAGTCTAGTAGAGTATAGAGTATAGTATAGTATAGTCTAGTATGTATAGTAGAGTTTTTTCCCTCCAAGTTCTACTCTAAGTCAAATCAATTTGTCCTTGTACACTTTCAAAGGTGTGACTTGATCTAATGAAAAAGGATTCGAAAGGCCAAAGATATGCTAATGAATAGAAAGACCAAACTTCTCAAAGAAACGTTCACATTCATATAAATGTTGAACAGAGCTCTTTTATTTGAATAATTTTTTTTGTAGGAGTTTCAATAATTTAATTTGATTACAATTTAAACAGCCATGAAACCACTTATACTGCTTAATGCGTCTCTGAGAATCTAGGCAATGCATTCAAAGCAATGCACAGGATATCCTGCATGCTATGCCATAAATTCAGGTGCTACTGCTGGTTCTACAAGGTTATGGTTAAAATACTAAGGAGTATAAATGAAATGTAGTAAATCCTTAAAATAAAAGCCAGTGAAAAGCTAACCATCAAACGAATCTCAGGTCAGAAGGGCCAGGACAGTCAAGAAGGAGGGATGACCAAGCGAAGCTTATTTTGATCCCAGTGAAGTAGTGAAAAAACTTTGCCATGTTTGTTTGTGGTGACCATTTGATTCCCAGCAAGCTGCTTGAAAGTAATTAAATTTTTTTAAATACAATTTTGAGGCAATTTTGCCAGAGATTCAGTATTGTCTTATCAAATCTTATATGTCAAATCTGTGAATTTTGCAGCTATTGCTGCTAAGATAGTTTTCTGAAATAATCAATGTATACAACTTTGGTTTTGTTTGTAGTTCTCCAGTTTCCTGGATGTTTTTGAGACAAGTGGAGAAGCCTGGAACTTGAACCTGAAGCTGAAACTCGGTCAAAATTCCCATCCCATTGCATTCCATCCATTCCCATCTTGAATTGAAGAACTGGACTGGCAAGAAGAAACTCATTGAAACGGGCTGCTATCTTTTGTCACCGGCATAGTTTTTAAAATGCGTAAGTTTACTCCAAATTATTCAAAAAATTTTTTTAGTAAATTCGGAACAAAACCGAATGATATTTTTGAATATCATGACAGCATATCGCATAAAATTAATTCAAATTCTTAATTATTTGGTTTTTCTTTCTATTGGCTATTTTTACAGAGAAGCTAGTGGACCAGGGAAAAGTTGATAGCAAGCAGTGTCTACACAACCAAAATGCCAGCCACCCATCATGGAATTTTTGGCTGGTTTCTGGGCACACCACCATGATCATCGGAGACAGGAGTGTAGTATGGAACTCCATTGCTCCATCCAATTTTCTATTACGGGTTTCCATAATTAGGGGAGTAGTTTTTGGGGGTATAGAAATTAGGTTTAAAAAACTAAATTAGAATCAATTCCAGTACGTTTGATACTAAGTATTAGGAACTAAATCTTATCTCCAAAAAGCAGGAAGATGACTTTGGTGTACAATGTAAGTACATTTTAGTTATTAATACAAATTAAATCAAGATGCAACAATTAAACGTTAGATGTTAGGCCCGCAATGCTGTTACGGTTCGAACCTAATCATAAACGCCTTAAAAGCCCGAGATGAACTGTTTTAGTGAAAATGAAATGAGAAGTCAGTTTTTTAGTATTTGTGCAATGTAAGTACAAATATTAGTAGTTAACATATAATTATCTAACTTTTTAGTCAAATAGAGGAATTAATTTGTTAGGCCCGCAATGCTTTTACGGTTCGTACCTACAAATAATACGCCTTAAAAGCCCGGGATGAATTGTTTTAGTGAAAATGAAATGAAAAGTCAGTTTTTTAGTATTTGTGCGATGTAAGTACAAATATTATTAGTTTACGTATAATTATCTAACTTTTTAGTCGCAAATAGAGGGATAAAAAGTTAAATTAATATTAATACGTAATAACACGCCTTATATAGCCAGGCATGTAAATGTTTTTGATAAATGCTCGTTTTCATGAGTAACTGATATAAAATTTTTGATCCAGTAGAGCACATGGTGGACAATGTATGTACACATGTGATTAAAAAATTAATCAATTAACGTTAGAAAGGCAACGAATGATAGTACGGTTCGTAGCATAAAAAACAGTGGCTTAAAGGTCCTTCTCAAGAACACAAGAAAAAGCTTATAGAAGTTTTACCTTAATATAACTATAAATAATGAAACATATACTTGTACAATGTAAGTACATTTATGTCAGTCTAATCTTTGAATATTTTGTGAATCCAGTTTAGTTAAGTAGTTATACTGAAATCAGTATTTGGAAGGTGTAGTAAGTATTTTTGTAGAGTTTGAAAGCAAAATTGATAGCAAGCAATTTAAAAGTAGGCAAAACTTATGAATACATAATACATCGTGACCTTCAAAATTGTCCTACTTAAAAGGTTAGATTTTAAACAAAAATGAAAATTATTTAGAGTAAGGTTTTTGTCGTTCAAGCAGCGGAAATGTCTCTGCTACTTTATAAGCAATACATACATACAATGTGGTACATTATCGTTTAAAAAAATACAACATTTTAGTTCGATAGTTAGACAAATTATGATATTCCTCTATGAATGACTCTGATTTGGTAGTTTAATCTGAACTTATAGATGTTTGATTTTAAACAAGTTTAAGTGAATAAAATCTCAGTTTCTATTTATATAAAACGTAAATTCGAAAAGTATTCTGTAAATAATGTTGATTTGATTTTTTAATTCTCATAATGCATGGATAATATTTACTGGAAAAATAATTTTTTGCAAGTTATTTTGGTGATTTCGTGGTTAAACAGTAAACCATCAATGTGAAAGCTTATAAATCATAATGGGAAAGACCAAAAAATATTCTGCAAACTGCATAGTCTTATCAATTTGCTCATAACATCATACAATTAAGAATCCTTTCTTGATTTAGACATATTTTTATGCTTGGGAACGCAAAATGTTTACACAGTCGATGCTCGAGGAACATTACGACCTGAACTTTAAAAGCGTCATTTTGATGTCCCACATGACATGGCACCTTTCATTTCATCCAAAAT
>JAQFXM010007478.1:0-11822 GCA_034693345.1 Entomobrya multifasciata
AACTTCGTATTTAATGTTGGCACAAGTTAGCCAAACTACCCTGAAAATATTGGGCTGCTTCGATTATCCAGGTTAAATTTATTTGAAAAAGTTCATTCGGCCCCTATCAAATGCGACATACTTTATGTATTGTATATCTGCCAACAGAAGTGAAAGTCATTCTTTCGTAGTACTTACTTTGCTTTATCACGTTCTATTCCAAGCTCAATTCCGCTTTTCCCTTGCTTCCTAACAACGACATGTGTACGCACACTCACTATCTAATCCAAATCCAGTTAGTCAGCACTCAGCACAGTAGAGTAGTATATACAATTAGTACGTTTACTGCTTACATCTTTGTAATTTCAATCAAGATATTTAAAAGGCATACAAAATACATAACTATAACTTTTTTCGAACTTACAACAGTCATAGGTATAAAGCATTTTTAGGACAAAATTCTCCATTACTTTAATTAAACATTTTATGTTAATATTTACAAGTATACTTGAAAACTAGAATTTGCAATATATAATTTATTTATAAGCTGTATCTCTATGTACTTCATGCAGGCTGGTACTTCTACCATTGGAACTCAAGATAACGACTACATGAATCAGCAGCACAGCAGTCAGATTACTTACAAGTACTGTGTACAAATAGCGAGAATGGAAATGATAGCAGCTAGTATCCGTGAAAAATCAGGAATCAGTTTTAAGCTGAAGCTTATTCCGTTGTTTTTGTTACTGTCTTTTGAGTCTCCATTGCATCTATCTGATGAGCAGTGACATTTTTCTGTAATTTTACTGACGTTTTTGCCTTTATTGTCCAAGAAATACGTTACTGATTCTTTACAGCCCTCCGCGTACGCCTTGAGTTCACAAAGCAAGAAATCTGTGGTGAGGATACTTATCTCGCCATCATCGATATGATGAAAGTATATAGTTTGCTTGACACAAGTTTTACAGTCCAATGTTTCGCTGCTTAATTCAGCTTTTCCATCCACGACTTCTCGAATTTCATTACACCTCTGGCTGCAAACGTAACATTTGAAAGCTTCGGTTTGACCAAGTAGTCCAATCAGACAAGTTAAGCAAAATACACACATGACGCGTTTCGTTGATAAGGAGAACATGGCTCAAAGAAGTATTCCAAAAGAAGGGCAGAAACGGAATAGGCAATAGGACTGATAACAACTTAGGCTTGCTGTTATGATAGAAAAATTACCAAGATATTTCTTTTAGTTCTGATAATGGATGGCAATAATGAACCTCTTTAAATATTTAGTGTATATATTTCCATAGTTTGTCCCAAATTTAGCATCACCTTCTCAAAAATCTCAAAATACAGACGAACTTAATATTTCATAATGATGAACACGACAAGCATAAAATTTCTCCAGTTGGACACTTCATCACTGTTATGTTGACAAGAATCTTATAACCTTCGTACATTTCACAGAAACATGAAATATGGGCTAAAGACAAGAAACCAGTTAAAACTAAAGAACAAAAACACGTGTCGTCTTGAAATATACTTGTTCATTAATTTTTGCAATTTATTTTGACTAGCTCTTTTGTAGAACTGCAAATACAAGTTGCACAGAGAACACGATTGCATAAACACTACATACATATCTATGTATATATTGTGTATGTCTCCGTGTTCTCTGCAAGTTGCATACTCCCAAATTCCAGAAAATTTTAACAGCAGCATCGCAATCGCAAATAACATTAACTCAAGCACCACAACTGAATGGTAAAGAAAGTTCTGTCAAGACTTTCCGAGAAGATTTTTTTCAATTCTGAGACGATTTGCTTGCGAAAATAAGGAAGTCGAATTAATATCCTGTCTACCATATTGCAAATTTTGCTTTTATTATAATGCGGTGAATTTTAATTAAGGCTTCCTTCCTTTTTCATTAAATCAAAAGGTAATTTTTCTTCCAAATCTAGTTATGTCTTTATTGACAATACTCTTTACTTAACATATACCGTTGCGCGTTGTTGAATCAAATTTCAAAAAAGCATTGGCTGTGAAGATTTGTGAAGATTCCTTTCTAATCAAAAATATTACTAAAGCCACAGTTGTTCCCATTACTGTTCAATAGAGAAAAAAAAGTTATCTATGAAATACATTTCGTTTCGTATGCACTTTATTCGTTTGGGAAAGAAAAAGGTAGGTACATATTGTCTCCAGAGACTATGATTTACTTTCCAATCTTCGCAACGGGAAACGGGAGCATATCCAAAGTATAACGTTCTCTTATCCTCATTTCAGCGCAAAGTTAAACTAAGAATTTTTCTTCTTTTTGTGAGTGAGTGTGTAGTGTAGATGAACTCCTTTGTCCTCAGTCGGCTCAAGTAGATACAAAAATAGACAGGGAAAAAATTCTACCATGTTACCAGAGAAGATCTATAATATGCACGCCCTAACATTTCCAGTGCAGAAGGAAAACGGCTGAGTGAAGCTATCGTATCGTTGAACGAGCCGAGTTTAGATAGAAAACTTGCTGGTTTTCCTTGAGAAAATTGAGCAAAGCATCGTTTATAGGATATCTATTATATTCATGTAATGTAGATACATACATATATGAAATGTAGATATATACATACATGTATGACTTATAGGATGAAATTTTTGCACTTCAATAGTAGGTATATATTTACGTATATATACATATGTAACCGGGAGTTCGCTAGTGTACAAAGTTATGTACTAAACGAGCTTCTGACTGAAAACGATGCCACGGATCTACCAAAGAACATTTCCTTTAGATCGACACACGTCGTATTTTCCATTTTTAACAAAGGTGCAGGTGTACACAAGGATGCTATTATGTATTATATTTTATCCATTTTATTATAATAAATATACAGATACCTCAGCTTAGCTGTTGACAAAATAAAGTATCTTTTAAATTCTACTTGCTTTGCTACATACATAGAATGACTCTGTAGTTTTGAGAATTTATCAATATATCATTACGAATCGTTATGATTCCAGATACTGATACCAAACTTTAATCGCCAAAATATAAATTCATGAATTTACTATTTGTATTCCACCCCCGCCATTTTAGTGATCATTTTACGCAGAAATTTAGGAAAACACTAATGAGTGTTTATAGCAAAATCATTTTCCATTGTTTTATTTTCCTCCAATATTTTAGTTTACTCCTGTTTCACTCTTGAGTCTAGATAGCATGTAATAATGACTTCGAGAAAGGAAAAACACAAAATCGTAGCCTAGTCATACCGTTGTGTTACATCGTAAACTGTATACTTGGAAGAGCTTCGCTTCTATCTTTAAAACTATTAGAACACACTACACAGTATTTTGCTTGAATGCAAGTTTTCGAGTATCTTTCACTGCTGCTGTCTGCTTGACTCCTACACAAACTGGGCTTAGCGTCTGTCTTTGTCTTCATCTCTCCAATTAAACTTTTTAAATAATTTCAAACAAAACTCTAATCTATAACCTGAAGTTGACTAAAATAATGTCGCAATAGGTTTCGCAGCATTTGTAGCTTTGAAATGGTTTGATACAAATAATAATATTTTTAAAGCTACTACTCATTCCTAAAGCTTCATTTCGTAAATTATAATCTTGTAAAATATCGTGCATGTATGTATCTTGGTATATACTTTGTGCACATACTTATAACTTATAATCGATGAAGAATTCCGGTATACCCTGTACTTAAGTTGTACTTAATTCTCCGTAACGCAAACTATTACAGTTTGGATTTCTTGTTTCTTGCAGGCGTAGTTGTGAAGGAAAGTTTTTGTAACGGAATGATTCAGAAAAACACTAGCTTTCTCGGAAGATGTGATGTTGATATTGATATACCTACATATGCGTTTCAAAGTTCCATGAAGTTGCCGTGTTGTGGCCTTAGTGGCCTATGAAGTTTGCGTAATGCTTTCGAGGAAGGGGAAGGATGTGTAGTATACTTCCCTCGCCTCTCTGCCTACCAGTCCACATTTCTCCAGCACAGTCATACTACTAACTTTGGACAAAAAGTGCTGATTATGCTGGAGCCGGCAAGTAAAAGTGAAAAGCTGCCTTGATAAACCAACTCTACGTCATTTACCCAAGTGGTAGTCAGTATTATATGACTGCATACACTTTTTTGTTGTCATTATATTTGCTAGCCTTTCCGTGCATCCTTGTTTTTTAATACAATATTTTTTCCCATGATATACAGCCATTAGCTTTCATCTTTACCGAAACGCAACAAATACTCCATTATTATTTTAATTTGGCCAACACTTTTATCAGTTTAACATTTTTTAAACAGTTTAGACTAGAGATTTAAAAAAGCAGAGTAGAGTAATCACAAAAGAAGAGAAACCATTTCGAAAATTGTGCTTAGAAGTGCACTTTTCCTGACAAATGAACATCTATAATATCTTTTTAATAACAAACATTCAAAAATTGTTTGCTATTTAGTTTGCATATTGAATTAAAAAAACATTGCAGTTGCATGAATATTAATTACAAAATACAGACAAAAACAACAAGATTTTACATCTTTTACCTCATCTACGTAGGTATATTTTTTTGCACATGCATTCATTTATCATTTAGGAAGAATCATCACAATGAACATCAACATTTTTATTCCCATTGAATTGCAAAGACTAGACAGACAAGGTAAGGTGCTTCTATTTTGGGATTCTGGATAATGTTCAAATCGCCCCAGTAAAGAGTCGCTGCGCACTCTCATCTCACACATACAACAACATACGCACGCACACGCAAGTTGCTATACAAAAACTAACCGTATCATACACTGGAATTATAATCATTAATTATTTCTCTGCTACTGCTACATGAATTGTTTGCGTATCACATGACCACTGTACTTTGACCTTAAAACATACAAATACAATCAACTTATAAAAGTAAACTAAAAAATATTCCTTATATAAAGCATAATAAATGAATCTGTGTTAGCAGATGATCAAAATGATCAATATAATCCATATAACCAATAATGGCAAATGGTAATGCTAATTATAACAATTTCGGTCGGATGTTTACTAGATTTTATGTCACCTTCTACGTCACAGTGTTTATGCATATTTTTCCTTAACTTTACACGATGAAAGGCGATTGAGAAATAAAAAAGTGTCATAAAACAAACTTTTTTTCTGCGTTGCACAACGTAAGGGCGCATTTTATACCGGCAAATTTTTATTCTTTTTATCAACCTCGGTTTAAATTGACGCAAGTGAACCTTTCATCGCAAAACTTAAAGTATCCTAAAAAATGGGTTTTGTAGGAAGTGGAATAATACAGCAATGCATTTACTTTTATTACACTTTTACTATATAAAGCACGAATTGGAATAGTTGGCCCATTTTCAATTTTCTTTTCCTGTACAAAGCAAAACAACTGTTATGAAAATTTACGAGTAATATGAAATGAATGAATATAATATCTACATATATGCCATTTATATTAAGCATCACCACACATAAGTGCGCATTCTTATTATTATGTACGCAGAACGGCAGAACCTCAATAACTAGTACTGATGTGGATGTCGACACATTCAACGCGAGAGAGGCATTGATTGAAATCCTTTACAAAAGACGACCATACTTTTGAGCTTTGCTACACGTAAGTTACGTATACAGCGTAGTAAAAGTAAATGGCCTTACAAGCTAAATACACCACACACACACCTGTGTTTATGTATTACTAAGAGCTTTATAAAGTTCATATAGTAGACAGTCGACAAAATCCGCTTCACATTGTGACCAAACAAACGAGAATCACATAAACATAGCTACCCACAGAACAGCACATTTTTGCAAAACAACGCTATGATTCACTAACTTGTTAATCTTTGAGCTATTGTTACAAATATAGGAATTATTATCTAACTAAAATGTAATTTTTTTAAATATTATTTTTCTCCTCGACAGGACAACTTTGCGAATACAGTCTCGGCAATCGAAGAATATGTCATTGTCTACGCTCACATCACTCACATCACATCTCCATCATCGCATCGATATCTTTTTAAAAACAACCAGTTTACTATGCCTGATACTTTACTATTAACACCAGCAACATAAACATAAGAGCTCATGCGTGCGTAAAAAGTGCGTTTTGCAAAGCACAACAAGTAAAAAAACGCAGTAAACATTATTAGAAAAGTAGCAATATCATTGAGCGTAAATTATATGAATCATTGTGTAGAAATGCAAAGTAGAAGGGCAGACGTCAACATACATAGCTGGCAAAATTATAAAGAACAAAAAAAAAACAGATTCTTATTGTTTATCGTGTAACGGTGGAGCTGTTGTATAAAGGTTATCTGCAAAGTAATTATGAATATGTTCATATTATGCGTATAGTAATTTGTGATAAGTAACTTCTTGTAATGCTTTACAATCATCATGTTCAATAGCTAATATCGTAAATTCATGTTTTGCATACCACTTGGCTGGAAAATGTTTTAGTTAACTGATTTTAACTACACAAATTTAACAGCGTTATATAAGGTGCAGTCTAGACTTGACCAACCTAAAAGTTTACTTGTGTCTTAATAGCAAATGACCGACAATCAACATTGGTCCTTTAAATCTTAACTCATTAGCGTTACTTAACCCAAAATATGAATTTACTTTAAATAATGTTCACTAATTGTAGTTCATTTATCTTCATTCACCAATAAGGTAAAAGTAAAAGCTACTTGTTATAAAAAACGCAGACATAAAAGTTTACACAGTTGAAGTTAACTTCTTATTTGCAGGAAACAGTTTTGTTGACAACTAAACTTGTTCAGAGAGTCAGACAATAGATTTTCTGTCTCAGTAGACAATTCCCTTCAATATTCTATCCCTTTAAATACTTTCTCGCAAGCAAGAACGCTAAAAGGTATATTGAACTTAAAAGAAGTACATATAGCAGTGAGAAGGGTAGCCCAGTAGCCCAATGCATAATATGTAATATATTATAACACGTTCACATAACTATATATAGAGTCTATCCATCCAGTAAAAGCACACCTTCCAGAGAGTGAAGACGAAAAAATCTATGAAAACTGCTTAAGGTTTCTTCGCTCTCTCTCTATTTCCCATGTTTTTCTCAAAAAAATGCTTACACTTCTTCTATGTCAAAACTGTTAGATAGCAAAAAGAAGAAAACGTAGCTTTTACACGCAAGTCAGATCAAAAATACAGCAAGCTGGGAGACAGACCTCAGAGAATTTTAGAACCGTTTCCCCATTCCCTGCTATTTTTGTTCTTATGTTTATCCCTTTCTAGATTTACAGTTTCTACAGCAGATACATTTCCTTTATAAGCATTACATCTCTAAACTCATGTCCGGGAAAAAAATTACTAGGTTAGTTTCGTTGAATATTGATTGTCTGCATAAAATATTGTAATCGGAAACTAGAAGCTTTTGAAATTGAAAGCTGGAGAATCCAACGTCTATGCCATTTTTATTCAAATAATGATGCACACAAAATTTCTTATTATTTTATTCATAATCATAATTCATATTCATACTGTACACAAGCGAATTTTTTAAAGATAATAATAACATACAGAAGGAATGCTTAGCAGTACAGTCAAAAGGGATGGGAAATACCTTTTTTTATTCACAATACCTCGTTTACGTTATGCGGTATAAAACTAGATTACAGCTTCTTTGATTCTTCTGTATGTAATGTTGGTTCACAGAAAATTTTGTAGCTTTTGTGTGTGCGTTCATCTTTTATGCTTTGCTTTATAAGTGCTAGAACATCGACTTATACGATATAATATTATGATACGATGTACAATTTTCAGCACCATATTATCATCATGGCTAGCAACTTGTGTACGATGATGATGTGATGCATGCACGGTGGTGGTAGAGTAAGTACATTGCTCTGAGTGAAGACAAGAACAGTCGAGGTCACTGATGTGATGTGTACTCCAACCAGACAAAATCACATTAAAGTACCTACCTATTATACTACTTTGCTTTTGTACGCACAAACTAAGAAGGAGATTGAAACCTGCAATAATAATTACAACGTTGATATTCTTTTGAAGTTCTCTGGGAAGACGTTCATTTCATAAGAACCAGTGTAATCAGAGGGGACTTTATGAAAAACGCTGGGGCTGGCAAAGAAAAAAGAAACCCTTTGCGACTTTCCATCCTTCGGGCCCGGCCCAAAAGCATGAGCTCTGCGTTTAGCTTGCCTGCTCCCTAATTTCTTGAAAAGGGTAAAGTACTGTCCATGATAATAATGATCGTTGATATGATGATCTGTCCAATGAGCCTTCTTTTGTCTCATGATGATGATCAGCTCAGGATTAGTTTTCAGGCTATTTAACGTTATATGAGAACTACAATGCTTATTTTTATACATTTAATATATTTTGTTCTTGTGATCTTTATAAATTCGTTTACACATACTCGCGTGACCATACTTTATACATAAAATCCTTTTTAATTTTATCATATAAACATGTACAACTCATAACTCATATATACAAGCTGTCCTAGATGTGTGAGAAGGGGGTAAATTGCGAGACTTTACTCTAATGACTAATTCAGGTCTTTTCATGATAACAAACAAACGTTCGCTTTTTATACCCATCGAACCTTCAAAATTGGGTATTTATAAAAGTATATTTTTAACTTTTATGCAAACTTGTAAATAATTAGAGGAGTGTCAATAGTGCAAACGTACACGCGATGCGTACGTCACATGCTCGATTGATAGAGAATCTAAAATGTCAACATGTCAAGTAGAAGACATGTATATTTATACAATTTCCTACATTAAAATGTATACTATTAAACCGCTATATTAGCAAAGATATTGTACACTAATAGAATTAACACTGGATGGAAACCTAGAAAAATATTATCACATTCTACGTTTTTGCTTCTTTACATGTCAAACGAAACATGCTGCTATATAACCAGTCAATGTTTCGAAAGAATTTTACTGTGCCAAATAATATCTAATCAAATATGTCCATATATAAAAAATGCGTTGATATGCGTAATTGCACCACTTGAATTACACAAGTATAACGAGATAAAATATATATCTAAATGTAAGTGATGCGTAATAAAATTACTCACCTTTGCACAGTGGATGATGAAGCTCCAAGTTAAAAAATCCTGATTGATAAACTGCAAGCGAGCTAATACTAGTATAAACTTTTTCAAATATACGAAACAAAGTAACACTTTTCCCTTGGAAGGAAGTAAACAAATACTGGAACTTAGCTAAACAAAAAATAATGGAAAACAGAACAAAAATGATGAACACGACGGTGGTGATTGAAGTAGACATTCGTCTTCAGTTTGAATCGATTTGTGTCACAAAATCCAATATTTTGATTTATCCATTTTTGCAAGTTTTATTGTACTCGTTAAAACGGAAAGTTATTCAATAATATGTTATTATAATCCTCAGAGTGAATCCAAGAAAAAAATCTGATTTTTATCTAGAAGCAATCAATAGTTCATATCATGCATGTGCCGCCAACACCAACTACACTGTTGACAAGAGTAGGAAGAATCAGTTCCGGTTTAGTAGAATTCATAACATATTTGCTCACAAAACCACAATGTAGACAAAGGGAGTCATGGTTCATGTTACTAGTAGACCCATCCTCACTATTTGTGATTCGGCATCTTGATGTGGACACTCCTCTACTGACGGTCCGAACAAATCCATTTTGATTTGTTTTATCAAGTTGTTAATGATACGTCCGAATTGATATGATGCCACTATTATTACATTACAGAGAAATTAAGGGCTCTTTTTTGGACAGGGTCTCTTGTGATGCCCTCGCTGACTCATTGTCTTCATGTGTGGCACGTTGTTCTCATTTATTCTGGGCATATGTACCAAACTTTGCACAAAAACAAGCAACATACGAACAGCTAGTCACTTATAACCGTAAACAAATCAATAAATCATGCTCTATTTGATTTATGCACAGATACACATCAAAAGTGTCACAAAATAATTTCCAAATTTATTCACAGCCCCACTCAAATCAGTCAGTACAATGCACCGTATGCTTTCCGGGAACAGATGCCACCACGATTACGATTAGTGCTTTTCTTTTTTGCACTCATTTCCATTTTTTCAAAATTTATTTGAGAAAGCTTGCAAATGTTCAATAATAACTTGATCAATTGTTTTAATCTTTTTTGTTTGACAGAGTATTGGACTGGGCGTTGAACACTGAATTACTCATATCATATCACTCCACTCGTGTACATACTTGTGTGCGCATCCTTTTTCCCAAAAAAATTGTTTTCTGCACTAAGAAATCCGAGCCGCATAGTTTTCTATTCCACGAAGAGATTTTATATGGTCGGGTGGAAAACTTGTCGTTGTGGAGTATGGTGGAATATGCTTCATTCAACTTTTTTTTATTTGCGCTGACACAAAAGGCCCAAGGGATTTCTAATTCTCTCTTGTTTTTTCCACACAAATACAAAAGATGCACTTTACTTTTCATCTACACAAAACTTATCTCTAAATAGTTCAGTGAGTACTCGCAAGTGCTTCAATTCTAAACAGATTAATAATCATAATCAGTCATAAAATTTAAATTTCTTTTTAGCATTAGTTATATGACATAATCCAATGAAAGTGATGTGTACACAACCCATTTTTATTTACTTTGTAAATATTCTTAAAAATTATCTCTATTTTTTGTAAAAAACGACAAAAAGGGATTCTTTCCCTAAAACTTTTCTTTCTTTCTTTTTTCAACGACAATTCACATCCAACTTTTTTTCATTGGGAATCTCTCTGGTCAACTTTTCTGAGAATGTGACCTTGCAAGAAAAGTTCACGAACCGTTCCTTCGCCTCAGCCCAACATCACAGTGTCCACACACTCATCATTTCACTAAAAATATTATCACTTATAGAGACTTTTTTCTTCAGGCTGGCAGGCAGATAGATAATAATTGTGACTTCGTTCCACTTTACAACCCTGAAACTATTGCTAGTTTTTTTTTGCTTTGCGTTCTTTCAAATGCAATAAATGATGTATGTGTTGTTTTGTTGTGTGTTATTTTCTTGTATACAGAAAAGTTCTCTTATTGTTATACGTACATAGTAGGTAGTAAATTTTGTGTGGTGTGTCGGTGTGTGTGTATTATTCTCTCTCTCATCTCACTATTATCTAAAATAAATAAGGGAAGGTACACATATTTATAATAACAAGAGAGAAAAAGATACAAAGATAGAGTTGCTGTTGTAAAACGAAATATTTTATATTTTTTCAATGAAAAAAATTTCTCTAAGACTCTCACTCCTTCACTTCACCAGGATGGAGGCAAGTGGCCAACTGAGAGGGGAGTCTAGTCCTCGTCACTCCAAAACCCTAAAGATATGAAAAATCTCTCTATGGTGCTGGTGCTGCTGCTACGTAGCCGTAACCAACATAACATAGAAACTCAAACCCAACTCATTGCATTGTTCAACGTACAAAATAATTCCTATGTTAAAATGTATGGACAATCCAAACCAAACCAAAAAAACTAGCTCTCATGCCATCTCATCATCATCTCTCTCTGCGTTTACTTAACAGGCATAGTAGTGTCCTTATTGCACAAAATGGAATACATACGTTGGTGTTTTTCTTGTGCGATGCGACCAGCATAAAATACACACTCACTCAACTCAACTCAACTTCCACACACACAACAATTCAAACTTTACTCAGAACAGAAAACTCTCTTTTGCTTTGATGATCATCATCATGATCATGATGCTAACATTTTCTTTCTGTATAACTCACAATATAAACCATACCATTAGAAATGTCATGCACGGAATTGTACTAG
>JAQFXM010007479.1:0-11822 GCA_034693345.1 Entomobrya multifasciata
CTTAAAGCAAAACCATAAAAACGATTAAAAGTTTTAAAAAACTGACAGCAAAATACACATTATCTTTTTTCAATCACGATTTTAATACTGGCTCATATCATAGATTATAGTTCTAAAAAAATTGATGAGTAAATATGAAATAAGTGTGAAAAGAAAATAGTTTCGTATTGCTGGTTTGAATTTAAGATGGTCCTCTGATTTTTCTCCAGCTTTGCATTTTGCATGGAATTTAGTATGATCCAAATAAAAATTGAGGCTATGAAGTCCTAATTAAACACTTACAGATGACAGACATTTTGCACGTTGCATTTTGCACGTCAGTTGACTATAATTACTAATTACATGCATCTTGCAGAACCCTAGATACATGCATACATGTAAGTTTAATCTCACCATGACATTTTAACTTAATTGGGATTGCATAATTATTATGTAAACATATTTAAGCTGTTGCTAGGCAGCTTTATGAGTGCCAGTACTGGAATTAGATATTATAATACTTGATCTGGGTAAAGTTTGCGAATGCATTGCATCAGTGCAACGCTTGAGACCCTTGCATGTGCGAAAATCGACATTTTTATTTTTCAACTAAATGAGTTGTGGTATGAGTAGAGTTGCTACGAAACAATAGTTAGTGAAGTTACTAGGTTACGGACAGAGCATGATAGGTGAAGTATGAGTATGAAGTATGCTAGGCAGACATATTAATTTTTTTGAATGTCTCCAGAACTCCTAGTCTCAGGAGGACCAGTCTTACATATTATTATGTAATCTTGTTTTTGATTCTTGATTCTCTTCAACTGTTAATTACACGCAAGTAAACAAACCAGGAAGGCTTAGCAAGCAACTAACAACTGAAGTTGTAAATTCTAAAACTGAAATCTAGTTCAGATTTACTACCAGCTTAACTCAACTCATGGCTCGGCACTAGGTACTACAACAATTGTACTAACTGGACCGAGGAATGTGCACTATGCGCTATGATTTTCTCAAGCACACTATCAAATCTAGAAAAATCATAATGATAAAAAATTGCGCTATTTTTTACATATTTTTTCGTTCTTTTAAATTACATAACAAATAGCTAGTTGAAGAAACGTGTAATCATGGCAGTACGAAGTGGTCAATTGTTTTTTGAAAATGATAAGGAAAAAAGTGTGAATCTCTCTCGTAAAGTGTATCATTTCATCGCGAAATTATTTTTCGTAATCATTGTTATCTTTTGAGATGGTCTTAAGGTGTTTTGGTTGGTGGTGGTGTGGTGTGAGATATGAAGATATGCCACGTAATTTTAACAACATGCTCACTCAGCCAAGTCGTTATGATTGTCTTCTGACATTTTTATGAGATGATATGATTTTCTCGCAACGTGTTTTTCTCCACTGATGGAATTACGGATTAAATTACAAAATAACTACCGGGATGCTCTGCAATTTTTTTTCAAAAAAAATAGAGAGAGAAAAAATTCTCCATGTTTGCTTTTGGTTCTTGGTGGCGCTGGACAAAAATGACGATGTAATTGCTCAAATTGTTCGCGATGAGTTGTATAAAAGTGGGGAGAAATATGATGGACTATCATCAGTCAAAGGTGACAAGAGCTCTTGGAAGGAAGGATTCAAAATTGAAGCATCTTAAAAGAATTAAAAAAGTTTTGGGATTGTGGGAAGATGACACGATTGGCAGTTGTGGCACTTTGTGTCACTGCGGCCCTCTCGGGGGCAAGTGCACTCACACCCTTGGAATACGGCATGTAAGTCAAATTGGTTCAGTTGAAAACTAATATCTCACGCTTATCAATCAAAATCAAGGTTTTAATTTGAATTGTTTTTGTATTTCAAAATGAAGGACAATGACCACGCGCTCATACGACGCAGTCTGCTGGTATGAGTATCTCAAAAACTTTCCTGAGACGGACAGCAAGGGCTTCATGCAGAAATGCTCAGGTCAAGCGAAAGGAAAGCAAGAGCAAATTCAAAGTCCAAGCGAGCAAAATAAAAAGTATTTCAAGGCGTATCCAGACAAAAAGGCTACAATGTATGGGGAATGGATGGCAGGTCCAATGGGAGGTCTTCCAAGTGACTACAAGAACAAGTGCCAAAAGTACATGGACGACTCCACAGCGGAGCCTCCTTCAGACGAGAGCGACGCGTTGAATGACGGCAACTCGGCGAATGCTTATCCCTTCAAGGGCCTTGCCTACTGCTTGATGAATGTGCTGAGGGAGAGGCACGAGGATAAGGCGATTGATGCAGTCAAGAACGAGAGGACGCACAAGTACAAGAACTGGATGCAATCACTCTTGGATCGGGACAACGAGTTTCGTGCCAGACATGGATCTGAACCACTCAAGCTTGTCAAGGATGTAAGTTGGGGCAATATGAGATTCTTTTTTAAAGGTTCATACCAGTTTGCCACAATGTTAGGTAATTATTTGGTTCAATCAATTTAGTTGAACACTGCTGCTCAAGAGTGGGCGGATGATAATGCAGCGAAATGCCAAATGTACCACAGCGAAAATGACGATCCTCGTCGTCAGTGGCGTGGGGACGGCACTGGGGAATCTCTGGCAGCGGGTGGGGGCGAAGACAACAATCGCGTTGCTGCATACATCGCTTCTGACGGTTGGTACGAGGAAATCAAGGATTATCCGTATCCTGAGTACAAGGGTGATGGACATGATGCCCAGTTTGAGAAAATTGGTCACTTTACCCAGTCGGTTTGGAAGGGGAGCAAGTATGTCGGTTATGGATACGCCTACAACGCAGACTGCCCAATGTACAAGTTTTACATTGCTGCCAGATACTCGCCTGCTGGAAACATGCCTGGATCTTTCGGTGAAAATGTTGCTCCACCACAATAATAATTGGTGAGCACCGACTGACAAGGGTCCACTCGATCGATTTAAACTGAAAAGTCATATTTTTGTAAATTAAAGTATATTATGATAATAAGAAGCGCATCTAAAAATTGCTCAAGAAAAAATAATAAATAATTGATTTTTTTAAAAGCAACCTCTCAGTTTTTTTCCAAGTCTTAATTATTTTTTTGGTTTTGTGCACTTTGTGCATTCATTGACACTAACATTCATATTAATTTGGGCTCTTTGCCTTGAACATGGTAGTACACATAACATTACTGCAAACTTGCAAAAACAGCAATTAATCAATTTAAATGGAAGGAGAAGAAGCAGAAAGAAAACAGGGCATTTGAACAAGGGCATTTCGTTTGGGAGATGTATTGCATAATTCTAGATTAGCCTAGGGCAATGCGGGATCATCTTATCATCATCACGCTTCATAATTATCATCAGTTGAGAACTACAGCGCAGCGTTGATTAGCCACTGCGCAAACCTAATTACTATTTACGTTTCCTTTGAGCTCGGCAAGCAAAGCCAAACACCTGATTTTAATCAAATATCTATGCCGGCTTTATGCAAATGGGCTCATCATTTTTAAAAAATTGACTGAATGTTTACTACCGGGTTTGGGTAAGTTGCGTGGGTGGGCGTTTCCATTTTTTCGACTATTTTACAAGAATTTCGGTCACCGGTTGTTACGACGTGTTGAGAAATTATTTGATGCTTCGTTTCACTGGCAACTACATGAATGGCGTTTTCCTTAAAATGTTGATGGCTGGGATAAGTATAAAAAGGAGAAAGATAAGACATCTTATCATCAGTTCCAAACTGGAGACACTGGCAGATAAGCAGTAGTGGAAGCATCCAGAGTGACAAGCTAAGGATAAGCATCTGTGGAAATGGCCCTTTTTGCTCTTGTGGCACTTTGTGTCGCAGCGACCCTTGCTGGAGCACAGGCCGGCGACACTCCATTGGATTATGGAATGTAAGTGGAAAGGCGTCGAAAACTTGTAAAAAAATTGTAGTATTAAATTGTTTCTAAATTGAGTGATGTTTTAAAATTGAAGGACAATGAGTAGTCGTGCATACGGAGCCGTGTGCTGGTACGAGAATCTCAAGCAGTTTCCCACCACTCACAGTAAAGAGTATGCGAAATGTTCGTCGACAGCAGACCAAATGCAGAAGCAAATCCAGAATCCCAGCGAGCAAAATCAAAAGTATTTCAAAACGTATCCTGACAAGAAGGCGGAGTTTTATGGGGACAGCATGTCGAAAATCGCTATAAGTAAAATTCCAAAGGAGTACAAGGCTGCTTGTGAAAAGTATTTGAAAGATCCGAACGCTGAGCCGTCAGCAAATGAAGGTGAAGCTTTGAATGACCAGGGAGCGGACTACCCCTTCAAGGCATTCTCGTACTGCTTGATGCAGACCCTGAGAAAGCAGCACGGGGATGACGCTATCGAAGCTGTCAAGAACGAGAGGACAGTCAAGCACAAGAACTGGATGCAAACTCTGCTGGACAGGGAGAACGAGTTCCGTGCCAGACATGGAGTGGAGCCCCTCAAGCTTGTCAAAGATGTAAAAAACAAAACATTTTTTCTTCTCTATTTCCAATCGAAATTTTGATTTTTAAACAATTTGTCCATCAAATTTGTAGCTGAATACTGCGGCTCAAGAATGGGCGGATGATAATGCAGCGAAATGCAAAATGTACCACAGCGAAAATAAGGATCCCCGTCGTCAGTGGCGTGGGGATGGCACTGGAGAGTCCCTCTCTTCTGGCGGCGGTGATGATAACAATCGGGATGCAGCATACACCGCAGCTGATGGCTGGTATGAGGAAATCCAGGATTATCCTTATCCTGAGTACAAGGGTGACGGAGCTGATGCTCAGTTTATGAAGATTGGTCACTTTACCCAGTCGGTTTGGAAGGGAAGCAAGTATGTCGGCTATGGATACGCCTACAACCCAGACTGCCCAACAATGCAGCGCTATGTGGCTGCGAGGTACTCGCCTGCAGGAAACATGCCTGGCTCTTTCGGAGCCAATGTTAACCCACCAAAATAGAAAAAAAAACACTCAAAACAATTTATTTTCTTGACAATATATTTTTTTTGTAAAATTATTTTTGTAAATCTGCTTTGAAAATAAAAGTACTACACATTATCATCATTACAAATTTTGAAAACAATTTTTTATTGAAATTTGAAAGTAGCGAAGATAACAGATTTGTATATAAATTTACATAAGGCAAGTAGAAGGAGACCACATCAAGTGACATTCTGTGCTCTCCTCAAGTCTTCTGTACGCGTTGCCATTGCGATGAGGCTCCTCGCTCTTGTCCATCAACTCTGCTTTCAAATCCCACACCTCTTTCAGTCGGTAGCTATTGTCCCACTTTTTATACAGCTCCTCAGCCACATTCAACTTGTCCATCAACTGATTCTCACTCAGCTTTGAGAGAAAGGTTTTCGCAAGACTTGCGCTGATCCGCACAATCACAACGTTGAGTCGGGCGTTGAGCCACGGATTACAGCTTCTGATCGCACACCGCATCTCTTTATGAATCGTCTTGTTGGCTGCTGAGGCTAGACCCATCGCACACTACAAAACATGCACATCATTTTTTAATTATTTTAAAATATTATTTTTTATACCTTTGAATTATTTTATGAAAACCAAGTTATATTTAAGTGGCAAACCTGTATGGAGGCTATATGACAGAGACAGAGCGTAACAAAGTGGTCGGCAGAAAAGGCTTTGGCGATTTCAAGTGTTTGGTTGATGTATCCTAACGCAGCAGCTGGAGCACCACTCAAACACCGCAACTCGGCCATCAAAAGCAGACACCTTCAAAAAATTCAACCCTTTAATTTCAATACATTCAAGAGAGAGTAACGCACAATATAATTTGAAGGAGGAAACGTTTCTACCTCATTTTCATATCATTATTTTCACAAGTTGTATCCTCCTCCTTGAGCAAGCATGACAAAGTGTTGAGCAGACTGGACGCTTCTTCCCACTCATTTCTTATCATTTTCGTGTAGGCCAACCTGTGCCAACAAAATTAGTCATCATTTTAATTTTTTTAAAGAAAAATATTTGGAATTTGACTTGCCATGTTCAAGAAAGAAGCTTACCAGTAGTAGCCTTCCACCTTGCTGAACGAGAAGACTGTGGCGAGAACATTTTGAGGTACCGGTTTGTAGCCCAAATGGGCGAGGAACGCTTTAAAGCTGGCATGTCGCATGTAAAATAGCTGGCCCACTGGGGAGGCGTCATGTCCGAACAGTGTTTCGCCGTAGTCCATCAAGGCACACGGGATATCCGTCTCTCCGCGAATCAAGAGGGAGTCGGATAAAATGATGAGAGCTTTGCAGTACGCTTTCAGCGGCCACTTTAGCTTGGAGTTCAAAATTATTTGGCAAGGGAAAGCGACCATCTGCAAAAATATTGTAGTGAACAATTCGTTTTCAAATTACAGCTGAATAATTGCTTTGAAAGTACATTTTTTACTCTTGACATTTAAAAAGTACATTTTTCGATTTAATTCATTTAAGGGGTCCTATAATTTTTAACCAGACTAAAAACTTTAAACAACACTTTTTTTAGTAGAATTATGATTTCAATAGGACATAAATTTTTTAGCGGAATAATTATTTTAAACGAACAAAAACTCAGTAAATCAGTTTAATTAATAATTATTTTCAAAGTATACAAATTTTTTCACTAGAATAATTTTTTTTAAGGGCACATTACTTTTCTCTGGATCCATTATTTTAAAAGGGTCTTAAAATTTCACTGGAATTTGGAGTAATTTTTTGTAATTAATATTTGAAGAATTACATTTTTGCAAAATATGTTTTTATATTTATTTAAAAATGAATATAAGTTGAATGTTGAACTGACCTCAAACCAGCCGAAAGCCATAAAGAAACCGGAAAGTGATAAGAGAAGCAAGGACTCCATTTCCTCGAGATCGCACTCAGCGTTGTAGTGCCACAGAGTCTTCCGTTTACAAAATACCACATTAAAGTTTCCACACAAGAGGACAATTATAATTACGCAATTTCATTCATTATATAAAAATCTTACATATAAAACCTCTTCGGAGGGCTGTCGCTGATAGTGGTAATCGAAAGCGTTGGCAATGACATTGAGTGAGTGCAAGTAAGCCATGTTGTTGTCCACTTCCTTCGTCACAGTCACAATGGCATCGGTGTACGGCTTGTTGTGCAGACAGGACCACATGTTGTGGCAGTAGTGAAGACACGTCGAATCAGCGGCCCCATGCCCCGCTCGAAAAGCTTCCTCCAAACAAAGTAGAGCATCTTTCCTGAAAATTTAATACAGTTTAAAAATTAATTTGATAATCAAAAAATAATACACTTACACCATTTGAAAAGTACATGGGAAAATTTGTGGCTACTTACTTATATCCGAGAAAGTTATAAAAGACGGCAAAATTGTAGGGAGCGTAAGGGACTCCTTTGTTGAGTTCCGAAGTGTTGGGTTTGATGCGAATGTCGAAAGAAGTCCTCAGCGACTCGGAACACCGGCGGATATCCTTGAGTCTCAGGCAGTTGAGGTACTCGATAAAAAACTACAACAATTAAATAAATTTCAATTAGAAATTTATTGATTATTGAAGACAAATATAGAATGTGAGTGTTCAGAATTACAATTTGAGAGAGAAGAATCTGAGCGCTGGGGTTCTGAATGATCATTTCGACAAAAGTGGATATCTCTCTGGGCGAGTACGAGTACTTGGAAGTGTTGAGCAGCTCAGTCGACAACTCTTTGAGCGCTCTCTCAATCTGCTTCCTGCTCCACCACTTTACTTGCTCCCAACGCTTACTCGCTGGAACCTCCTTCGCCAACAGCCTCTCAACCGAACTCCTCGAGGATGACGAGTCCAGCAGAACGGTGGGACTGGAACTGACTGGCGACGAATCTGAAAACTGTGGCGACTTTTTCGGTGTCTTCACTTTACTTTTGGACCTTGGGGATTTGGGGGTCATGGGAATAGGTGGGGTGGATGGAGGTCCCATGATCTCCTCATCATCTGACGGGAAATAGCCGTCATCTCTTTCGCCGAGTGGCGTCAGTTCCTGTTGCACCAGAGGCGGGGGTCTTCCGCCCTTTCTTGGAGAACGGCTCGGCATAGATCTGAGCGCAGGCACTATGTTCGGTCTGCCTCCAGAACGACGCTTTGCTGCAGGCCTTCCCCCAACTCCCCCAACACTCATGTCAATGTCCCCCGAGTTATCCAAAGAGGCTTGCGACGCTGTTCTCAGCAGAGGGTTCGGCTGCCACAAATTTCTGAGTGACTTTCGAGCTTCGATGGCCAGTGCAACTCTTCTCTTCTTCTCCTCAAGCGACTTTTGCAAGTCTCGTTCCTGCGCCAAGTTCCACTTGCCAGTCGCCCTTTTATACTCGGTGGTGTACTGACTAAAGTAGTCCAATCCCGACGAATTCTTGCGGCCCCGATCAATCATTCGCTGGAATATCTCGAGACCTCTGAACTTGTACGGATTTGGCTGCTGAGAAGGTTTGGTGTTGGCCTTGAAGGGTTTGGAGGTGCCCACGGAACTGGGCCACACATCTTGAAGAACGGTGATTGGTCCTGCTGTGGTGGAGGAGGACGTGTTCGGGGTTCCTGAACTGGAACTGTCATCTTTGACTGTTGATGAGGAGGATGTTGGAGTGGTGGCGGTGGAGGAGGACGAGAGAGTTCGGGGGATTTGCTCTGCTGGAATGATGCCCACACTTTTCTTTCGACTTCTCACAAACTCGCCGACATAGGTGCACAGTTGTCTGTACAAGTAGTGCACTTGAGGATACGACATTCTTCGAACGTTCATCAGCACCATTCTCAAAAACTTGCCGAATGGACTGTTCTTCTCCACCTTTTTCCTCAGAATGATCACCTGCGAAGATTTAAAGTCGATGATGGAGTGGAACAGCTCGTAGAGGAAACTCACACTCCCATCTTCCAAGTTGGAAATGATTTTCATAAATTTCCGCAGCACTTCTGGTCGCACTTGAACGGCAGGGTCTTCTATGAGGGACTTCAGTTTGCTGAATGGTAAATCATTGCCCTGTGAAGGTAAATTTAAGAAAAAATTATTGTCAAGTTAGTAGTTAGCACTAACTACTAGCTAGCTAATTAATGAATGGGGTGTGATGCTGTGATCTTACTGTGATTAGTCGGTAAATGAGCAACAGTGTTCTGGGTGACATGCTCTTTTCTAGAACGAGTGGCTTCTTGGTGGTGCCGTCTTCTGAGGTGGATCCCGGAAGAGGATTCAAAGTGAATAGCTGGAGGGGACTCACGAGGAAATTCTCGCGAATGAATAAGCAGAGGACTATTTTGTAGGGGGACACCTCCCCTTCTTTGATGCACCTCCATCGAGGTTCTACCTTTTGACTCTCACTCATTCTCACTCACCACTCAACACTCTTTACCTACAACTGCTCAGCTCAACTTTCCACTAACTAGCCATAACTAAGCTTTTTTAATCGTTCATTATTCTAAACAACGCTTAATTATAATTATTTTGCGCCCGAGACCAGTCACCAACCAGTTAGTTGAACTGCACGAACAAACAATTGACAGCAGAGATGTGCAGAGAACAGACATCAGTTCAGGTTTCCTCAGCTCAGCGTAGCGGCTGCTGATACAGTTTCGCGCAAGGATTGTTTGAACGACAAACTGTGAAACGGGGCAAGGTGAGACTTGTGAATGAATGTTCAACTCCATTCTTTGTTCATTCATATTCATGTCGTGGTAACAAGTGGTCAAGCCCTGCATACCTTTTTAACTGAATGTTTTTTCTACACCTTTCAAATTAATTTTTTGCTTTCCAAACTTTAAATTTGTTAATTGAGCAAAAAAATATGATAAAGTTTGCAAGAAAAAGATTGCTTGTTAAATAGCACGATTACACTCTATATTCTTCACTGCACCTGTTTACTTGTCATAATTTAAAATAGTAAAAAGGTGGCGATGAGTTCTTCGAAGAGCGTGGTGACCCTGCTGCACAAGGGGCAGGGTCCCAGCCTGTTCCTCAACAAGAGTACGATGGAGTTCCCCGTCCACTATAATCAGAGTTTAAAGGACGGTCCTCCTGGAGCCTCCTCCGCTTTAGTCTCTCCAAGGAGTACTCACAGCCGCACGCGTAGACTCCCATCCCCACCACCAAAAACCAAGGCCCCTCCGAAACGAATTGTTGTGAAATGTGTGGATAGACAGGATGCCAACACGATGTTCACCAAGCGTCTCAGGGAAAGACAAGCGGCCCTTCGCTCTTCACGACCAAGTAGTTCGACAGGGCTGAATCCGAAAACGCCAGTGCAAGTCCAGCAATGCCAGCTATTTTTGAAGGAACGTCTTTTCACAAACCAGCAGTACAAACCTGCCAGTTTTCCACCGCCAAGTTTTATGCCTCGATGGAATCCTCGTCACATGGACAAAACGTACATGTCGAAAATGGTGTTGGAGGATCCCTGGTCCTTGCCCCCTGACAAACGAACAGAGTTGAAAAAGAGGACAGGTCTCCGTCTCAAAAGTCTGAGTCGCCATTATCAGTACAAAGTTGGTGCGAGTCTGCCCTACGGCAAGGACGCGGACTCCACCAAGTGCAGCTGCTATGTCCAGTTTTGTGACCACTGCACCAAGGCACACGAATACAGGTGTCCCCTTCACATGCAGCTGCTGGATGACTTTGAGCCAGACTGCAAGGTGGAAGCGCCAGACTTCTGTCCCTTTTCCAAGAATGTTGAGGATTTGCCTCTGAATAGGATTGAGGATGCGGGGGTGTACGTGGCAGAGGTGGTCCGAAGGCTCAGAGCGGGTGAGATCTCAGAGGCGCCTCCATTCCCCAAAAAGTTTCTTCGTGACAAGCAGAAAAGTGGAAAAGGCAACCAAAAAAATATTGCCGCTTCAGCGGAAGCCTCCACGGATGCACTGGACCATCAAAAGAAGGCGATTGTGGAGGACACTTGCACCCAAACTGAGCCGTTCATAGTGGACATGGACATGAAGGCCGCTTTCAAGGAGAACATTTGCCAAACAAAGAAGCCAGAGAAGGATGAGCCGCTGATGCGCAATCTTTTACTGGCCACAGAGGGCCAAGGTCCGTACAAACACTTTTTCCGGAACAAAGAAGCGGACACTCAAGTGACTCCATGCATGCTCGAGACATTCAATTTAAAATCGTCGAAAGTGGTCCGTTCGTTGACCAAGCAGACATTACAACAGGCAATCCAAGAGGTGACGAATGAAGTGCGTCTGGGTGAGATTCAAGAGGAGAAGGCGAGTTGGGTGCAGAAGCTGCTGGATCTTCAGAGAACTGCGCAGTTTAAATATTTGCAAGAAAAGTGGCGAACGAATGCGTATTTCGATGAGCAGTATGTCATTGAGCAGGAGATGCTTCAGGAAATGAACGGGCAAGAGGGACTTTGCGTGATTGCCTTTGCCCAGAGCCTCTTCCACAATTTCCCTGCAAAGGTGATGGACACGCTGAGAAGTGACGGCTTCATTGTGAATGAGGACCTTCAAGCCATGAACACTCTGCTCAAAAATCACTTGAACAAGTTGGCTGAGAACAAGCTGAGACGACGAGATGACTCGCTCCAATTACTCGACGGTTAATTTAATTAAAGTCATTACTCCTTACATTTTTGGCTTTAAATTAATTAATTGGATTACTTTCTAAAATAGAAATGATTAATCACGCGATTCTGGATGTGGAAATGGACGCATTTCGTGGGCGGCTGGTTGATGAGAAATTCCTGAACCCATTGATTTGGTCGACGAGGTCCCTTCGAGAAATGATAAATTTGCAGGATGACAACATTGACATGCTGAAGCAAATTAGGGAGAAGCTTATCACAGATGGATGGCTAATTAATGATCAAGGCGAGCTAGTGCTTTTGGAAGAAACGACCATGGACAGCTC
>JAQFXM010007480.1:0-11820 GCA_034693345.1 Entomobrya multifasciata
GTGTTTTCTCATAGATGAAACGGTTGAAGACTTTTTGCCATTGAATGAGATAAATGAGAGTATGAAGCAGCAAATCGTAAATTTTGTTTAGTATTTCTACAAAGAAATTCAATGGTACGTTAGCTTAATGTTACATGCGAATTCGTTTGACTTATGCACACACACACTCTATACACATGGTCACGTTTTATGACTTGATCTTTTGTTGTTTATATAATGATAATGCATATCAAATCAACTTCAAGCATAAACTTTTAGTATTTTTAGCTTAATTATTTGTTTACTTTTCTAATAAGGTTAAATATCAAGTTATTGCATTTTCATCTTGTTACTACAAATAATTACTTAATTATTGCACCGTTAAATATTATATGTAAGTCTGGTTTTATTCGGTTCTTAAATGAACAGACATTTAAGTTTCCATCACTAATGCTAAAGGTACGTTTATATACATGACCTAATTATGGTGCTTTTAAGGATTTTGATTTTATGCGTACATATAGTAATTAATTCATAAGGCCTGGGTAACAACTACATGAAGCATAAAAGGTAATTTCGCTTTTTAGGTGATTACGATCTTTCCTTTTATCAAAAAGTACACAAAAAATTTGCATGTGGGATTTTAGTGAGGGCTGAAAATATAGAGACCACACACGCGTTGGTTAAGACCAAGATGTCTGTCAAAATCCATGGCATGCTCCAACTTTGCTAATGACGATGATGGTTCTGTTCTGGTTGTAGTGGCTAGTTTTCACCACAGAGAACACAGACCACACACATCATCCTGAACCATGAACATGTAGTGATGATCTTGAAAATTCAAAATAATATACATTACGCATACTTATTCACAACCACGACTGCTGGTAGCATAATTTACCTATTTCTCCTCAAATTGCCCTCTACCAAACCGTTATACTTTCTTGTTCTTCTACAAAATTTATTCTTATGCATAATATAATATCAAGATGGCATGCAAACTTGATGAGCTCTTACTTCTCGGTTTCCTCTATCTTCCACTACACATCATCCTAGTGGAAATAATATTCTACACTACCGCCATCAGTACTTTAAGAAAATTACTGGAGATTTCCTCCTTATCCAACCAGAAGAACGAGAAAATGATGAAGTAGTGGAGAAACAAACTCACTCAGACAAAATGCTTCTTTTGCATGCATGGTTCGGTCTTTTGCCATTCCCTACCTAATTTAAACCAACCATATGAAGAATGGTCATATGAAAAAGTACAATGGTGATGGCTCAGTAAACTAGAATTTTTCGTATATAACTTGAAGAAACTGAAAAATCATGCCATCAAACCAAAAGACGAATTTTTCATGAGGCCTTCTGGGCTCATTTTTTGGAAAAATAGTCACAAGAGAGAGCGCGCTTTCAATTTCACTAAATTTTCTCCCCCGAACTAAAAAGTGACATCGTTCAAAAAAGCTGGTTGCATCCAGTAATTTATCTAGTTTGCTCCTTCTTCAGAGACGAGCGGAGAATAACTGCTTCCTCATACTGAAAAACTACCATACTCTTTAGAGAAACAATCAGCAGCAGCAGCACTACTACTAGCTTTTTAGCTGGTCGCAGAAAGTCTGCTCTGATTACGAAAAGAAGTTGCGTTCTCTCTGTCTCCACTTTCCACACAAACAGAACAGACATATGCAAGAAGCTCCTGACTCCAAACAAACTGTACTTTTTGTACTCGGTGCTCACTTCTGTACCTCTACTCAAAACCAGTAGAGAGTTTTTCCTTTCAGCTCTCTTGCCATCTGAAAAGAGTGGGAAGACGCATACAGCACATGGCAAACACAGCAGTCTCCTCCTGTTCTTTACTATCTGCTTGGTTTTCCTGTTCTATGGTATTTGTAACGACGCTTTTCCATACGCGATATGGCTGTGGCAGTGTGTGTGCAAAAATGCCTGTTGTTTTAAATGCCCCCTCGTGTATCTCTGTCTTATTTTTGGTTGATGGTGAAGCGCTGCTCGCGCTGATGCTTCTCCGTAGTTCTTTTTACTTTGGTTGTGGTAGAGCGCTGGGGCTACATTTAGGTACAAAAATATAGTGAGCTCTACTAAATTATTGCCAGACGTTTGCCATCCAAAAACATACACAATTCAAAAGATAGTTTTCGTGCATACGTGCACTTTTGCTACTGCTCCTACGCTTTTTTGAACGTGTGTTTGTTTCCTTTAGGGTGACGCTGGTGGTACGGTGTGGTGTTGGTGGAAAAACTTTGTGTGCCTGATTTTCATCTTTCTTCTATTTTTCTATTCTCTTTTCTTGGCTGTAGTGATGGTGGTGGAGGTGGTGCTAACGGTGACGGTTGACGCGATATAAAAGGTGGAAAAGGTGCAAGCAGAAAAATGCCGACAAGCCATTAAAAAATAAGTGTACACAATCCTTGTATAGTAGATCAAGATTATGATCTGTGAAAAATATGAAGCATCTCTCTGGATGAGAGTCAAACATGAATAGAACGTACTTCTGCCAAGATCATTCAAAAGCCTCTTGAATCTTCCAGCTTTGAATAGTTTTACAGTAATAATTTAGTTCGCATTGTGATTGTGGAAAATTGGCGAACGACATGCGATCAGTGGTTTTGGTGCTAGCATTTGTTATTGTATTTTTTACAAAAGGGTTGAAAATTGAAATAGGGTGATATGAAAAGGTGTACATTTGCAATAATATTTGTAAGTGTTCCTAGTAAACGATGGACGGAATAGTGAAGCCATTCAATTCAAGGACAATAGGATAATAACATTAATGGTGATGTCGCGTGAAGTGAATTACTGGATATAATTCTATTATAAAGAAATTACTTGGCTAGTTCCATAACCACGAATAGTTTCAATACTTTCAATACGCATTTTCTTCTAGAAAAAACTGTTAATGGATTTATTGTGAAAATACACATGAAGTGTTATAACCTAGATAAAATTCCATTGTTGTCCACCTTAATTTCTTATTTACCTAAAAAGGTGGAGGTCAAATCTTAAATGGCATCTCCAGAAAATACTTGCAACATTCTTACATCTTAATTATAACCTATATCCTTTTGGATGTATTTTGTGAAAACGCGATTTATATAAATCGTACGTTTTCTTCAAAATTGAAAATGAGATCCTAAAAAAATCACTGTTCCACGTAAAATACCTCTATATCAACAATGTTTCCTGTTCCTCCACGAAATGTTCTACAGGAAGACTGTAATGATCTTGCAGAAAAACAAGTTTTTCAACATCATTCACCAGACTCTTCTTTGTTTACTTTTCTACCCTTTTACTCAACACGCTCGTGTTGTTGGTACTTGGTGAAATGAACTTTCTGTCAGTGTGTTTTCTGCTTCTCTCTAGCGAGCTTCTAAGGAACATAATACGCTGAGGGTTTTCTCCAGTAAATATTATAATACCTATGCATACCATACTTATTCTGTAAAGAACTGTTTAGTTGTCACCATCATTGTTTTATTATCACCACAGCAGAAGATTCAATACGAATAAATCCGTCAATTTATAATACTTACTTGAACATTAAAACTGTTTTTCGTATTGTACGTGTTTTTTTCCAGTGACAAAGAGAACTGGGCAAACGTTACACTCAAATAAATATATATAAAGAACTAAGGGACCTACGACATCAAAACGCAACGACTGGAACTACTTCTCGTACCACTTTCGTGATGCGACAAAGATCATTCTTCATTTTCACTCTTTCTTTATACATCCTATTTTTGTGCGAGTACTTGTCTGTAAAGAACTGTAACAAAACGTGATTTGATTTCCTAAAAAATACATAAAAATGGTCAAACGAATACCGACAGCGAACAAGATACAAAATGGAGAAAGGCAAAGAAACGAGGAAAACTACAGATTCAACTCATAAAAATAAGAACGTGATGTTGGATCTTTAAAATCACTGTGTATGGTTTATATACTTCTGTTGGTTGGCAATTGACAACTGGTGCGTGTGACTGTGCATTTGATGCATTCTTCTAAAATACTATCGCTGAAAAAAGCTTTCTATAAAATTCAGCTCGAAAAGAAAACATTCGAACAAAATTTTTGCATTGCCACGATTTCGCTTTTCTTTTCAGTGAACGTTATTTTTTGTCATCAACTCTGCCATCATCACTGTCTGTATGGCAGTTTCAGAAAAATAATTATGGCCTAAAAGCACTTTCAACATCATCGTATTTTTTCAAGTATACTGCGCTTTCTCTCACTTTCAATAACAACCGCTCTTCTAACTTTCGTATACGGAGCTATAGTACTATGAAGAGTGAAAAATAAAAAACCTACCACCTCCGAACTTTTTTAAACATCACCAAAAAAAAACCACCGCCACCCATCCAAATCATTTGGAAAAAAGGCTCAGGTGCCCTTGTCTTCATACATCTTGTTCAGGTTGACATAAAACGTGTCGTATGAGTGGTGGAAGTAGTACTATCTCTAGAGTACTAGTATGCATTCATCCATGCATGCATACAAGTTTTATGTTCTATGCGAGAGAGACTATTATACTCGCCTCAGTACTCGTATGACTTGAAAAGGCTTGAAAAAAAGACGTGGCTGCGTGGCACGGCGCCGTGAAGTGCTAGTTCTCTTGATAATTTGCTGCATACCTACCCATTTTACAAGGTGTCATGAAAATAGGAGAAAGCTGTGTGCACTGCTGTTGCAGGCTGTCTAACTGTGCATTAGTAAAAAAGCCATCATCATCATCCCCACTCACCTACGATATAGTCGTCATTTCAAATTGCAAATTACAATGGACTGGTTGTTCTTGTTCTTCTGTAATAGCCTCTTCTCCTTCTATTTTGCCTAGTCATTATCAAAAGGCATTCCGTCTGAAGAAAATTGACGAGTGAGTCATACACAAACTCTCATGTCCGCTTTCCAGAGGAAAAAACGAAGCGAAATATGTATCACATGAAAAATATGTACGATTTCCGTATAATTTTTACAATTGGAAAAATATATGAATATACTTGACTTGGTCTAGTTTACAATTACAGACAGGACTGATAGTGTGATTGTGATTACTACTATTGTTTTGTATGAAAGACATTACTTTTTCCTTTTATGCTCCGTATTCTTTTTTACATTAATGGCGTCTACGTTCCATTTGCTTTATGACTTGTCATCATCACAGTCATATCAACATAATATCGCTGCTGTTTTATTATATGTATAAATGAGTGACTATGTAAATACATTCACATGTCGCGTAAATAAATAAGGATATCAATTTTGTTGTGTGTTTTAGCGAAAATAATAAATATAAAGCATGAGTGAACCGAAGGAAATTAAGGTGAGGTGATGTTGATGAGAATCCCCGCTACTATATACGTGTAGGTGTCATCTAACTGGACAGACATACCTTATCTTTCATGATTATCGGTACTCAAATAAACAGCAACATTGAACTTTCCACTTTCTCTTCCTGTTTTTATCTACAGCTCCATCATTAAGCACGACTGACATAACAAAAAAAGAGAAATCTTATTATTGTTATTATTATCCCAATCGTGTGTGGTTGGTTAGGTTTGGTAAAAGGTAGTGTTTGAGTACTTTACGTGCGAGTTTTATGAGAGGTTACATATGAGTTTCGGACTTTGGACTCATGAACAATTGTGTACAAAAATATATAAAACACAAAGCACTGCTTTTTGCCTGGACCGAAAAAAAACACGTAGTAAAAGTAAGCTTGTTTGTCCACTGATAGCCAAGGGATGAAGAAATAACAACATCAACTATATAGCTCGCACGACAACGGCTCTTTGGGGATTTTACTTGACTGGGTTGTAGAGCAAGCCGTGTCTTGTGCTCATTTCCTGATTTCCAATGGTACTGTGCTGAGTAAGGCAGAAGCATAAGCACTACAAAAAATAAGTATATAGCAGAACACAGTTCATCATCTTTTTGGCCATCAGAGTCAGAATTGTCATTAAATTGGCTATGGCAGCAGTGAGCTGTCTTTGTTCATCATTTGTAAGTTTTTGATGTGTGTGGCAGCGCATTCATCCTGTTTATTTTTCTGCTGATTGTGATTTTGAGATAGAAACATCATTGTCACTGCCGTCATCATCATCATCATATCATCAAAGCGCAGTTTGAGCCTGAACTTTTCTACTAACAATGATAAAAACCCGGAAAGCTATAGATTCATAGATTGTTCGTTTTGGTTGTGGTCTCCTCTGGAGACTTTCCCAATTTTCATTTAAGTACTTGTAGTTCCGGTTGCTTCATCATCGCATCGGTTGCCTGCCTGGTAGTGTGACTGCGTGCTTACAAATTGTTTGTGGCTGTGTGCGTGCTATTTCAAGTAAGCTGTGATAGGAGCAGTAGCGTGTAGCTGTAGAAAATCTGAACAGTACACACAACATATCAACAGGCCAAATTCAACGGCGGTGTGTTGTGCTGAAGCTGTGTCGTGTTTGTCAGTGCGCAGATCCTCCTGTATTTTATTGCTATGCATTAAACAAGATCATGTAAAACTTTAGTGTTTTTAAGTTGGTAGCACAAAGTATTATTTCACAGTTTATCTATCAATTCGAGGGATTTTCGTGATTTGTTTAAACACTGAAGGAAAATACGAAAAACTGTGAACAGGCACGCTTCTATTCAGTCCTCATCAGAAAAAAGTATCGCTATATATGCCATGTATCACTGAAGAACCAAAATGCTACGTGATAAAATATATGTCACTACAGAAAATGTGAAGTGAAAATTCCATTGGAACGCTTAGTCTGGGACATACAATTACATTGAAAAAGTTTTAAATGTTTGCCTTCTGGTAATTTTCGATATATATTGTTATACATGTTTATAACTTTGTTATATCGCCTATATTATTTTTTATCGTTAAGTTTCCCAACTTCTGATATTGCACCCCAAAGGATCCATTAGTTTTAATCCCAATCTCTCCAGTCACAGTTTGATGGACACGCCAACTGGGAAACCCAAAAAAGATATATAGTATATGTTTCAGCTTAGCTGGTGTGTTTTTTAAAGATTTTTGCCACGAGCAGCTTCCGCCGCTTAAGTCATCGGTTCCAGATTCTAAACTGGCATGTCTCCTTATTCAACGTCGTTGCCATTCTGATTTCAACTTCGTCTTCCTTTCATTCTTTCACTGTGAAAAAAGAAAAAAGAAAGCATTTCTGTCATTATTATCTTTGACACTGTTGTAACTAAAGAAGAAGAGAACGGTGGAATAACCGAGGCGTCAACAGACTCTCCCTCTCTTTTATTTGAACATATGGAACAATAATAAAAACTATTAGGACAGATTTCTCATGCACTAATAAAAAACTACTGAATGGTATATGCAGTGCTTGCGAGTATAATAGACAACAAAAAACAAAAAAAGGAATCTGCCTTGCCACTAAAACTTTTTACACATCTTGTCCTTCATTTTGACATTTTCCATTCTTCTTTTTTCTCCGCAAACAAGAAAGGATAAACTTTTGTTTTTGTGGTTTGGTGTTTGGTTTGATGCGATTTTATATTACTGCCTTTACTAGTAAGCAGGAGTTGGTAATCACATGAGAAAAAACTTACCGCGAAAACTTGTGTAAGTTATGTTTGTACAAACATCGAATTACATTATTGGGATTAAAATGCTTGCGATCATGAATGAGTCAAGAATGAGAGAGAGAAGGAATATGGGTGTCTAAAGATTAATGTACAGATACCTTACGCATTTGGTTGGCTTTTTATGAGATTCATTCAAAAATATACCGATAATTGGCCAGAAGGGAAAAGCTCTCTGATAAATTTATATTTCAATTGCGAAGGCAAAATCCTTACATGCACAATGCACATCTCATCCCACGTGCACAGTCATAGTCATATTGAAACTACTATTGTTATTATCATAGGTATTGATTTCAATTTTTTGTTGCAAAAGCATTAGCAAATGAAATGAAATGAACGTGCTTTATTTTATCTCTTTGTTGATGATGAGATCTATTCTGATCAAATTTACTATTAAAAGAAAATGGGAAACGGATATCTACTAAAAACTATATATGTATAATGTGTGATACTACATATGTACACAAATCGAAATGTATGTATGAAATCGACACGAGACGTTGTATACGAAAACACTGTGTGATGCGGTGAAAGTATAGGTTTGTTGGCTTGACTTGGTTTGCTAGAAATTGTGGTTTGGTTTTCTCTCTAGCTTTCTGGAACGTGCGTGGTGCTATCTGAAACGTATGCAAAGCAAATAATATTATGGTATGGTATAGTACTATAGTCGTTTGGTAGCACAAAAAGATCATTTTGTGCCAAAATGTAATAATATTGCACAAAAAGGTTTCATACCATCTACCTCGTCGAAGGAGCAAGTAAATTAGATGCCGAAAGCTGTTCCGAATTGTAGATAAATGTGATTATCTCAAGAGACAGTCTGCAGATGTGTTCTTACGAAGGTATCATATACTCTCCTCTGATCGTACCCATAAAAGAAGCCAGCGCAGAAAAAAGAGCGATCGAGAGATTGGAATCAGGTAGTAAGGTTGTTTTTGTGGTAGTGGTTTCTGTTGCTGCTATCATTGCATTGCATGTTTACCATGAGTTCAAGAAAGGCAAAAACTGTCACCTTTAATACACCATTACTTCAGCTTAGCTTTGCAAGCAGCAGCATCCCCAATTCCATTAAATCAAGAATGATACCAATAACCGTAATACCATCTACATAACCAGCATAGCCTACAATTTACATGGAAGGTATATGGAATTATAAAAAAAGTATATCGAATAATAAACGTGATCATAGTCCTATTTTGCGACACCATAAATACAAACCACATGACTACTGCTTCCACTAAAGCATTTCATCGGTACTACTTCCGCCGTGGGTAATATTATTTCTTACATTTGTACTCCAAGACAATCCCTAGATTCCTTTCACCTTCAACAAGCCCTCGGTCCCCTTGCTAACACTTTTATTAGCGAGCAGAGAAATGTGAGCTGAACTTTGTACGAAAGCGTCTTCAATAAAAACCCGTTCAACAACAATCAATTTTTGTCGACTTACTGAATTTCGGGCCCTATGATATCACCATTATTGGATTGAGAGCCCTTAAGCTACCGCCACCATCAGCTACCACCTCTTTGCTAAAAAATCTGCTTAACTTTACCAAAGACGATTTTCCAGATAATATGTATACACATGTGTAAGATCACAAACAACTCAAGACTCAAGTCAAAAACAAGAGAGCAACCGTATGAACAGCAGTAAGCATTCTATTTCCATATGCCACACGCATTTTTATTTATTGGATCTGAAGAGATGGATCTGAAACTTCTTGAAAGCGCTTATATCTCTTTGTGAAAGAAAAAGTATAGTGCGCAATCCAAACAGAAAAAAAACAGCAGTAGCCAAAAAGCTTTCTCAGATCTTTTCTTCAAAAAGTGAGGGGAAGTAAACACGGCAAAAAAGTATATTTGTATAATGTGAGCATATACTCAGAAGGCAGAACAGCGGGAGCTAACTTTCTCCCAGCGACCCCCGAGCTCCTTATTTTCTCGAGTCTACTTTGTTTTTTTCCTTGAATTGCTCTAGTTTTATGAAGCTGAGTAGTACTCCACTTTAGTTTTCCCTGTACAACTACTTGTTTACCTGGTCCACTCCAAAAGTAATATTATTGGTTTAATTTATATGGATTGCTGAAAATTTTCAACAAGCAAATCAAAGGAATTTTCTTTCTTGTTCATCTTTTTAATATACTTTTTATCTTATTCTTATCAAGATTTTCACTAGCAAGAAAAGTAGCAAAAAATACTAAAGCAGCATTGAAACAACAAATTAGTTATCTCAACAAAGCTTCAAGTTGATTTTGTCAAGCTTTTTGTTGTTTTCATCCTTTTTTCACATTTTTATTTTTACTTTTATCCCTTCAAGTGTTTGCGTGAGAGTCAAACAACCTAATATTGTTCTGGCAGACTTACTGAAGCTTAGAACAGAGTGACCTGTAAGCTCTTCAGACAAAATTGGCTTTCTAGCTGCCCTCACCATTGCCTTCACAATTGCCATCAATAATTCTCTTTTATTTCATTTGTCTCCTGATCTGATCTTCTTACTTGCACTTTTGTGCTAACTTCAATTTACTAACGTCATGATGCCAAAGAAGGAATGAGATTGAATGAACGCTGTTGCTCTTTTTCTCACTTGAGACACGAAGATAGAGAATTGAGACTCTAGGGAAGGGGTACCTTTGTAGTAAGGTGAAGGTGGTGGTGGTGGTATATGGTAGTGTGATAGTGTGATGTGAATACATCACAAGAGACCATCACCATAAATTTTGCCAGTCTGACATCGAGTCTCATGAATAGAAACATTAGAAATTCAGATGGTAGCAATGTAATACATGATGCAACTTCTCATTTGCACATATTACCTTTCTCATGTGTGAAATATAAATATTGTTCACTGAGCTGGGAGAGAGAGACTCCCACCGGGTTACAGACTACACTAATGATAATCAACCAAATTATGGTGGTTGGATGTGATGGAAGTTGCACAACTAAATAAACAAAATTCAAATATTATTCACATTGCTACTCCTCGCGTTTTTGCCTCTGCTACACTGCCATCAGTCAGTTAGACAGGCTTTATGTCTCTTTCACTTTTTATGTGTCACAAGATAGCATGTTTACCAATATTTTGTGTACTGGAGCGTGTTTTCTTTGCTTTTCTTTTTGGTAACACGAATCAGTAAAATAAATCAAAACACATTTTTCTTCCTCCTCAAAGTCAACACAACACAAATAACGAAAAATAGATAGGAAAAATAGGGCAAATAATATTATCGAGAAATGTAAAACAAAATAAATATTACTATCGTCAAGCATATAATTTCTTTTGCATTTACTGTCACTCTACTTCTTGCTATCTGTCTATTTCCCACCGGAGAAAATAATGTGGTTTACAATTCCTATACTGTAGCATACCAAATTATTTGGTAAAAGTACCGGGTAAAACTTTAAAAGTTTCAGTCGATGCTCGCATACATTATTTCCTCATTGGTAATTTGATTTTTTTTCAAAGTGAAATGTGTGTGAAAATAAGATTACTTTTGTGTCTCAGGTATGCGTATGAGTATGCGCCGTGAGTTCGTTCCTTGAAATAATCATGCTAACATATTTAGGTCACAGCATTTCTAAATGAGTTCTACTCTATTTTGATCAAAAGAAATAATAACCATATATAAAACAAATTTCCTGCTATTTTACTGAGACTGGTTATGTCAAACATATGAAGAGGAGCTAGGTAATCCCTTTTGATAAAAGAACAAAAAAATAACTTTCAAAATACTATGAACTTCGTTCCCAGGATTATATTACGGCGCGACAGGAAAGTACAATTTAAATCCTTTCGAATGGAACGTTATTAAAGCTTTTTGTTGACTTTGAAACAACAGATTCTTTTATGCGTGCATACTTACCTATCCAAGTATTGCATGGAAAAATATTAAAGTTGTATTTTTATTCTATTGACAGTGCACTGCGTACAATAATAATTTTTGGTTTACGTACATTATTGCTTTTCGAGACGAAACGTTCATGGATTCATTTTATTCTTTTGAAAATGCCATATATAAGTTATATTGGAATTTCTGCAATATTTCGATGATAGAACTTCTCTGTCGAATGGAAAGATTATACAGTCGTCACTGCCTATAGTGGTCACCCAAAAGCGACAAAAAAATCGACCCTTATAGTCTTGGACCATTATTGGCTTAGTGGTCATGACCATTATAGCCATAATGTACTTGACCTTTATAGACTATGAGTAATACT
>JAQFXM010007481.1:0-11820 GCA_034693345.1 Entomobrya multifasciata
TAAATAGAATTTTGGTTCCCTTTAATGTAACAAATTATTACAGAGTATCTAATTTAACCGTCTACAAGGGTTTATTACATTTTTTCTCTGGACCTCGGTTCAACGTTTATAAGTAACATTTTCAAAGGAAATTCGAGAGACGAGACATATTATTATGTTCTTCGCAGATTATAAGAGCTTATACTATTTTTTACTGAGATTCCATTTATATGTCATCATGCGTCTCTTGTCGATAATCTCTATATCCAGGCATTCAACCAAATAAGTTTGCAATTGCAATGCTTCTTTGCTCAAGGGCAAAGCAGAGTAAAAAGTAAAGGGTAATATACAAAAGATATGTGAACCATGAAAAAGTGAAAGATTTTATGCCCTTATTTTTTGGTTCATCATCGTCATGATCATCATCATCATAAAATTCCAGATTTAATACACAAAACCATGTCGAGATTGAATTAATGTTGAATGATGTCTAAAGTATATTTGTCTCTGCGACTGCGACTATTTTCCTCACTAAAATGTGTAGCTGGTTTGGTCTGGATGGAATAGATCAAGGATACGTTTATATATTTTTGAAGTATCTAATCCCATGAATCATGAAAAGAGAAAAAAGTACAAAACTCCTTTTTAGTTTACAAGCAATGCATAGAATCTGCGAAACCAACATGTCAACTTCAATCACTAAGTTCGTGTGTTCTTTATTGGACGGAGAAAGATGAGGTGATATAGTGAGAGGGATGCATAAAACTAGAAGAAAAGCACGAAAAGCATAACAACTTCGTACAGCACGAGGGATTCCAGTCCATAGAATTTATATGGTCTTTTGATCAAACAAAATCATGTTCGTTCTAATTTTATATTGAAGTTTTGAGTTTTGTTCTTAAACAACTCGACCCGGCAAACAATAAAATGATTTTATAGAGTTTAAGTTTTCGTGATGCTTTTTGAACTTGTAAGAAAATTTGCGTTGAGTTTGTACGTTACGTTTACGTTATGCAAATTACTTTTGCAAGGTCAAATATTATGAATACTGAACTATTATAAAATAGTGTTTGGTGCAGTAATAAAATGAAAACTAATTTAGATTGGAATACTAAAATTTATCTGTCAGATGGATGTAGTGTAATACGTTTGTAGAGTGTGTTTGGGTGGGCGTGGGTGTAGTATGAAAACAAATTAAAGTTCAGCAATTTAGTAGCACTATGTTTAGTAAACTACATCGAATTAATTTTTGCGCAGTATGATTTACTACTTGAGTGTATGTTAAATATGTACTGTATATGATCTGATTTGCAGTCAAACTATACTAGTAATTCGATAAGCATATAAGAGAAACTAAATTTTTGCAAATAAGAACCAAATTTAAACTTCTTGTCGTAAGATCATTATAAAAATGATACGCCGCCGTCCGATATCTTCTACCCTTTTTAGTTTTCAGGTTTTACAAATAGATGAATTGTTCGATTGAGTGTTTCAGAACCAGTAATTAAAAGTTGTGCATGGAAGGCAGTCCCTTATGAAAATTGTTTAACATGGTATAATATTATCTTTTCTTATTATGTGCATAGTAGTTAGTATCAATTGAATTTAAGTTTAGTAAGTTTAGTATAAGTTGGTGACGAAAAATACTTCTATCCGAGATAAATGGTACTATATTTATTGGGGCATTTCTGCTTATACCAATTATCGTAGTTGCAAATGAGTAAAAAATGATAAACTTAACGTATAAAGAATGAATGACATAAGATTCCCTTGAATCATTCTCATTGCTCCATTACAATAATCTGTATCACAAAAACACACCAAATCCCACAGATCCTGAGTTTCCGACGGTGGCACAATATTAGTCTTGTAAACTCCACATCCCATCCAGTGCTTTTCTCCTCTAGAAGAATTTCTCATTGCACACCCCCTTGAACCAGATACATAATGATGCCTTCCATTCTCATCAAATCCATTATCCAAAATAGTTTTGACACAAACTTGTTCTGGCGGACAGTCCACTGCATACATTCCCCACGAGGTAAAAGTAAACTCAAGATTTGCACATGATTCTAATGTCAAAGCTGTATTTTCTCGTCGCTCAAATTCCGAAGGAGGTAAACGCACAGAGCTCTCGTAATCCATGAAAATCGCTTCTGAACCACATTGGAAACAGCGAATTGCTGTATACACAAATTATAAACTAAGTTTCATGAATAAAATAAAACTAAATTGAATTGGAACCCAACTGCATAAATAAATCAATAAAATGATACGAAATCCGAATTCAAACTTTTTTACCATTTGAAATATTGACGACAAACATGGATAACGCCAAAAACTGATTAATGATGTAAAACATAGTGAAAAATTAAAACTTGACTGGATTTTGGACTGCTACATATTTAATGTACGACCCTTTTTGTAACCACAACTTGTAAACTACATGTAATTTGTTAAAAGTGTACCAAAGGAATGTGGTATGCGAAACCGGATGTATACTGATGTAAAATGAGTTATGAAATGAAATGAAAAAATGTAAGTTACTTCTATGCTTACAAACTTTGGAAGAACATTATCCATCTGAATTTTTTACAATGTACCAAATTGCTTGCACCATAGTTTGTATGTTAAGTTGTGGAATCAATGAATGTATACAGAAAAAAACAAAGATAATTAAAATGGCAAGTTAGCTACTGGCTCGTGCACTGTATATGTATTAAAAGATTCTTTATTAAATCTAATTTAAGTGCAGTACAGTATGGAGCATACGAATTAATAATTTCAAAGCAATAACCAATGACCAAACTGTGAAATCATCATCCAAAGCTCGACTTGTCGGCTTGCAGGATTAAGCTATCAAAGTGACACTTTTTCGTTTCCGGTTAAAGCATGAGAAATATTATGGCATACTGATAGCGAGAAGAACAGACTTTTTTTTGGTTTGGTGCATGAATATATTTACTGCTTCTCTGGGTGACTATCTATGGGATATTCATGTAACACTGCAAATGGCTTTAAAAAAGTATATTCTCGTATTTACAGATTATAATACTTGTTAATTAGATATACACGTAAATGCACAAAATTGGTATATGGAATATGACTACAAGGCTCTCTTTTGATTTAAAAAGCACTTAAATTGAAAATTGTAAGTTTCACACATTCAGGTAAAATGAAATTTAAAATGCAACGAATGAAAAGACAAAATTCGCTAGTTGTTTGAGATGCAGATGTCTGGTGTATTGCACGGGGGAGTGATTTGAAATAAACTTCAGAATTGAAATTGTTTCAATACTGGTTTTTCTGTAAATTATATTTTGTGCTTTATAGTATAGTACATTTACGTTACGTTGCATCTTGGAATTAGAGCCTTGAACTCCATTTGTCCAGTGTTTCGTTCTTTTGGTTAAAATATAACTTGATATCACAGTCAGCGTTCAAACCTATTTGTTTTATATGGGTACGTAATAACTATTAGCCTTCGAATAACTTTAACTGTAATGATCTCGTTTTAAGTTCATTGCAGTGTGTATTATGTATGCGTAGTTTTAACTTTTGCATCGATTTATCGGTTCCCGTCCATTGAACCAATTATTTTCGATCATCCAAGCTTGCTATCTTTAAGATTTAAATATTTTTGTATATGCGAATAAATATTTCAACAGACTCGATATTCTTCATGTTTTATGATTGAGCTTCAAGTTAAGGAACAATGGTTATATTGTTGTATATACCTATACAATGCATAAATTACACATGTTATAAATTATTAAGAACAAAATGTTCAATCAGACAATATTTTGAAACAGTCGTAGACTTTATTTTACGTGAAAACAAAACAACATAACAAAGCAAAATTGAAAAAAGCTAAAATTCCGGTTTAAAATATTTCCACAATAAAAAATTAACAAACGATATATATAGAATAATTGATTTTAATGCAACAAGTAATTCTTAAAGATTAACCTTAAAAAGAACCACATCAACAGAATATTACACTTTGTTAAAATTCCATAATGTGTTCATAAAACCATAATCAATTTGTTTTCTTTGAATCAGTAATAGATAATATTGAGAAACAACAAAAATTGTGACAAATAACTAGATCTACTAAATTATTACTTTGATATGACTTCATGCAATTGTGTAAAAAGATAGTTTAGGAACAGCGAGTATAGACAAATTGTGAGATACAAAATTGAGGATTACTCGGGGACGAAGAAATGACCTCTCTTGATTTACTATTTTGGAATACCAGCAACAATTTGACTTTCAATGCCACATTCGTCATGTCCACGACGGATTTTGAAGAAACCACCATCACCCCTAAAAATAGAAAAAGGATATTCAAAAAATAAGTTTAATTTGCATAATAAAAAGAGGGACTCTATTATGCAAATTACAAATAATATAGGTATTTAACATACCAATCGTTATTCCATGAGTTGGCAATGAGCCAGTATGGCACACCATTCTCTTCTCCCCATCCAACCATTTTGACAGCGTGACCACCAAGTTCTTCTCCGGAGACATGATGGTAAACACCTAATGAAAATACAAAAAGTATGATTACCAATAAATTTCCATGTTTCAAGGCATCAGTATTGTCATTGTCAGTTCAATCCATAACATAATATTTACCTGATTTGTACAATGGGAAGTCAGAGTATACAGTGAATGCAGCTTCTACTGGTCCATTCTTTAAAATCTCCGCTTGAATTTGAATAGGCTTTCTGGACAAAGAGTAAGATTTCTTGCCAAAGTGCAGATCCGTTTTGTAAGGCATTTTGTACGACGCCTCACAGGTATTCACACATTGGGGCGTGTTACCTTCCTCACCAGTGCAGTTGGGTCGAGCACCAGTTGTATGATGTTCACAAGGAGCTAGAAAAACAAAAATTCCAGTTTTCTTTTTAAATACTTATTTCTAATTTATTTTTGAAATATATGCATGGATAATGGATAATGAATATAATACTTACGAATTTCATAAGGCTGGCATCCTTGATCCGATCCATAAGGTCCTCCAGATACGATTCCGGATTCCACCCAATATTCCCAAGCGGCTGAAGGGAATCCACCGTTACAACCGTTTCCACATTCCTCGCAGCAACTGACAAGATTCTCTGCAGAAAAGCGGAACCGTTTACCTTTGTGAGCAATACAGTAACGATCAGTCATGGCTTCAGTGGCAGCAAACGCCTGTAAAATATACAATAAAATAGTTTAGGAAAAATAAAAGCAACATATTAGGATCCCATATCATTCTTGCAAAATGCAAATATATGTACACGATTTCAGTGACAAATATTTTGCATGTAAGAACAACGTACCCAGCACGATCCACAGGAGCCTTGATCTCTAACTTCCTTGAGGGAAGGACAATGAGGCCATTTTACACGTGAATCAAATTCCTTGGGAATGAGGAGACCTCCAAGCAAGTGTTTCTTTTCAGGAAGACGGTAATGTTCCGAGCCCTTCAGTACTCCACAAAGCTTTTTGATGTAGCTCATGTCAATGTCGGGGTGGAAGTTTCTTCCAGCCTGAAAAAAGTAGTCAACCACAAAATACGATTTTAGTAAAATTGATTGATTTGTAGGTAAAATTCTTTCGCTTTTATTGTAGCATATTAATTTTCTTACCGTCCAGTTCGGTTTGAGCACATTGTTGATGAAATTAATCATCTCATCCCCCAAAGGATGAGCCCCCATAGGAGGCGTGGGTACTGCATAGCAAACAGCTAATGTCACCGCTAAAATCCCAAAAACGCCCACTAAAAACGCCTTCCCCATCTTGATATTAGAGAGCTTTTTGCTAGATGCAAAATTACTAAATGTTTGCTTTTTGTAAAGTCAAAATATTCCTGACAATAACTATCAACTACTGAATATCACAGTGGTTGTGAAACTTGGTGATCCTCCTGCCACTTTGTGAAGCAGAACTCAACTGACCTGAAGTTCAACTGAAAATACAAAAAGCCTCCTCGTCTTGTCGTCAACGCCATCCGCATCATATCATCATCCCATTAAACCATCATGATCATCACGACAAAGTAAAAACAAGCAAAAGAAATATGATACATCACAAATCGCCTATATTATTCCATATTCTACTATTCCAAAAATCCAGTTTTTAATCATTGAGTGTATAGACATAGACCAAAGGTCTGCTACTCAGTACATGTAAAATCTCAGATTAAGAAATCACAGCGCTTTCATGTACATAGATTCGTATTTGTACTGCAGACTGCAAACAAGATGTGATGTGATATTATGAGTCAGTAAAAATAAATTATTGCATGTTCGTTCACACGGCCTAGAATACAAGTATACGAAAGATGATGAATTTTATTTTGGGTACGTTAAGTTATAAATTATCCTGTGTAAATAGCTGGCTTAGTCAGCAGCACAATTTTTTTATATTATAGTATAGCAACTCCACTATGTACTGAAATATTGGATGAAGAACCCAAAAAGAAAAACCAAATATTATCATGGGATGGATGGGATCCTTTGTGTGGTCTGGTCAGTGGTCTTCCAGGTGGTGAGGGTTTCGTTTCATGTTTCATTCTTTTTTCATGTACCCGTATTTGTACTGGTTTTACTCAGCTGAGCCAACTGACAGTAAAAAACCAAACCTCATTTATGCAGATCAGTAATATCATATCATAATACTCACTCCAGCACAGAGAACGGTATTTTTAGATTCATATTTTCATATACATAGTTTTTACAAAGAGATGATATGTGATGTTGATCTAGAACGTGCTTTCTAAATTATGAAAATGATTATAAATCTGTGAGTTAAAATTTATGGATTGCATTATGTTGAATATAAGATAAATGACCACCCTCAAACCAAATTGTGGTATGACCCAAAAAATATTTACAAAATATATCATTGAAGTCGCAGTGCGATGTTGATTGTGCATTGTATTCTGTTTAAATTGGGGTGGAGTGAGTCATGAGAGTACAAAAAGAGTCTGAAAACATTCCAGAGAATATTGAGAGATTTGTCCCATTTCGTTTTCGTTCGTGCGTAGTTACAAATGACAAAGATAAGAAAGAAAGCTTTGTAAAAGTTTGTCAAATAGTTTGCCTTTTTCCCTCAAGAAACACATTTTTGTCAATCGTTCATTCTATCTTTGTTCTGTTGCTGTATGGAATTTTTTGTATATTTCTATACTTTATTTGCTAAACGTGTAAATAATTATTGTCGTTTGTACGTACTCATCAACAGCACGACACACGAATCATCATGCCATGCCACAAATATGACAAAGGTCTTCTGAGTCATGACCTGCGTGAAAACATATTTTTCTGTTTTTCGTCCTATTACATGTTGGCGCCTCTTGTAACTTTTCTAATTGCTTCTTTTACTAATGAGTAATTGTAAGCTTCTACAAAATGATGATGCATTTATTGTGTTACGAATTACGATTGATTTATTGGCTACTTGTTTTAGAGATGCTCTTAACATTCATCATTATGAATTATAGCTGGGGTAAATTGAGACATGGAAGCATACAGAGAAAGAAAATCTTTACGACGTAAGCTGACTAGACCAGACAGTCGTAAGACTATCAAAAGTAGTTGCTTTACCGTTTCAACCATACAGCTTATATTGCATATTGGGGCTAAAGGTCACTGACAGATGTGAAAAATATGAATATTAAAAATCTTTATTACAGATTTGTAAAGAGAGTTAATACTCGTAACCATAATATAAAGATTTGGTTTTTAAGTAATTAACATAGGTATTAGGCTGACGCGATCAAGATTCTCTGCAAAAAATATACTGTATAAATAGTACAAAAGTGCTTTACCGATGATATATGTACATATAACATAAAATATTTTATGTAAAATATCATTTATCTATTAATATTTATTTACTGGATTACTTAAACTTTAAAACATTAAACATTTTTTCCTAATCGCCTTAAAAAAGTTTTAGATTTCATCCATAGCCGCAGCTTTCTTCGCATAAAGATACCAATACATACTTTTAAAAATATACAAATTGTTATTGCTGCCGCAGGCAAATTAAACGTCCAATGCAGTTCTTGCCCTGCGAATTCAATGTACGAAATACCAAATATAAATGATACCCACAAAAGTATTTCTGTGCAGACAAAGGCGATAAAGATTCTTGAGAGAAGAGCAAACATTTCCAGGAACGAGAGTCCACACATGGTCAGCAGAATTACACTTTTTCCAAATGCTGCAAGTTTTTCAATGTAAACTCATCAAGAAAAAAATAAGCACATAATTCTAAAGGAAAGTATGTAATGATAAAAATTATAAGAGCATACCTAATCTAACTTTGGTCCCATCTACTTCATTAAATAACGAATGTAGAGGCTGTATGCTGTCTGCAAGCAGCATAATGGATGAAAATAAAGGAATCACAAAAACAAATAACTAAAAAAACAAAATAATTTTAAAGAATAAAACGCATTTCAATTTAACAATACAAAATTGCTATAAAATAAGACGATGACACTTTGAAGGTTGCTTAATTGCTAAATGACTAATGAGCCATTTTTGACTTACATGAATAAGGAGGAAATTTAATAAATTAGTTTTCTCTACGTCCAGAAATTTTAGCTTTACCATTTTTGAAAAGGATAACAAAACTGTTCAATTTTTAATATAACTAATTATGATATCAATAGTCTATGCTCATGTTGTGTTCATTTTGCTAAAATGTTCTTACGGTTTCCAAAAACTCTAAATGTTGCAATACTTTATTGTATTGCTCTACCTTTTGTAATTTATAACTTCATTTATTAACAAAGTACAATTGTTTTTCAATTCTTTTGTCAAACACAATAAGCTCAAACAAATTACGTGATACTGATACATTACTGTTGGGTGTGCCCCATTATCTTTAATTTATGTGTCTAATTTCCGTTTTTGTAATTAGCGTAAATGATGACAACTTATAAATATAGAAGGATGAAATTAAAATTGATATTGCGGATGCGGTAGTACAAAATTGTTCAAAACATTACATTTATTCTATTTTAATTGAATTATATTAAGAAATTAACGTAAGAGCATACTATTTACCTAAGCAGCTATGATATGCCCGCTATAAATATTTGTACAGATTGTTTGTTTATCGCAATTAATTATCTAACGACATCAATATTTCCAGAACGAAGAATTGACTATATTACGAAAGGGTGTGGTATGGGTTTCGTATGACAGGCTCAGAATGCAAGTTTCGAATAACTAGTCAAGCTATAAAATTTCTGGTTTCTATCTACGCGTGAGAAGAAATTTTATTCTCACCAAACAAATTTTGCCAACACTGATCTCAAAATGGACAATGACAATGCACACATAAGAAACTTATTAAAATCCATGTTATTCACACCAACATTATTAGGACAGATTTCCGGCTACATCATTTTTAAAATCGATAAGCATAACCGTTTAAAAGTCTCCATTCCCTTAATCTTCTCAGCCATCATAAATTTTGCTTTACAAATCTATTGCTACACAGCGTACTTCATTTTGAGCAAAAGTTGTGGTTACTTTTTTGGAGAATACAATCCCTCTGACAGATTTGTCAATATTCTCCAAGTTCTAGCTCTTGCCTGTGCAGCTTTTGGCTTTAGATTTTGGCTAATTAAAAAATACTCACTTTTCGTAAATTTTCACGAGAATTTGTCTACAGTCACTTGTGATTTAATAGAAACACCCGCAAATGGAATTTGGCTTTGTTATTCCAAACAATTCAATAACTTTGAAATTTACAGTAAACAAATGAAAAGTGTCAGAAGCTCATTGCGTAAAACGTTGAGTGTTTCCGCAGTTTTCTTCGGGATTAACTTGTGCTTTATTTTTGGGGCATTTATCCATTTTGTTTTGATTTTGAAAGAGGTGCCTCCAAAGGCTTTAATCTTGTTTCTTGGGTTAATTTTAATAATGTTGGTACAAGGCATTGCTTATCCTTCTTTGTACATTTGGATTAACTGCTATATAAACTGGTTAGGAATGGGATTTTATTCACTGGCTCAGGAGAGCTCTGAATTGTTATCCATTTCGAAATCTCTTGAATTAAAGTCACATCATCACACTGATATTGTTATTCAAGTGAAGAAATTATTGTACCATGAAGAGTTTCTGGAAACTTTAGTGGAACAATTTAATACAATCTTTGGAATCCCAATTCTTGTATGGATCATATCCCTCACCTTTGTCATTCTACATCAGGCATACCTCGTTTTGAGATGGATACATGTGGGATTCTTTATTGGTGCGATAAGCACACTTGCTGTCATGTTTCTCTATCCACTTGCTATTTTCAACTTGTGTAATACAGCTTTCAAATTTACTCAGGAGGTTTAGTTTTCAAATTATTTTCAAATTTAAACATGTAAAATGTCAGCATAGTACAAACTAAAGCCTGATTGTATTTTCGTTTTTTAAACAGACACAGAAAAATCTGGATCAATTGTGCAAAAATTTCTTACTAAATGATGTGGTGAACAGTAATCACGTCTTGCAAACGAAGGTAACTTTATGAAAATTAAATTTTGATAATTTTTACTTTAATTTTGAATCCATTTTCAGATCATGATGCTGTACCAAAAGCGACAAGCACGAGGGATTACAATTTCCCCTGCGTACTTTTTTACATTAAATAGGCGAACTTTAACTCGGGTAATCAATAAAATTCTAACTAAAAAAATCAGTTGTGATTGTGCATGCATTCATATACCGTTTATACACATCAGATGAAATTTTGATTCCAATATCCGAAATTTCCAGATCTGTAGTGTGATTATCACATACTTGGTTGTTTTAATGCAATTCAGGAATACCGATGATGGAATGAATTTCACAAATGAAACAGAGACAAGTTGTGAGGATCTCATTGGTAAAAACATTACAAAACGTATAGGTGGTTTTGGACCACCTGCCAAACTAAGCTATTAAAACTTTTGTATAATTAATTAATTAGTAGTGAACTTATGTAAGTTGATTCAAAGCATACGACAAATAAAGCATTTTTATCAAATGAATCACCAATTATTCTAATGGAATTTATGGCAAAAGAAAATACTATTTTAAAATAGCAATCCCAAAAATTCATACTGCACTGGTATAAACCACTCGGCATATTTTACTTCATTCTTGGTAAAATTATTTAAAAATTCGCAATGACTTCCGAGAAAGAAATTTTAACATCCTTACGTAACATCATAAAATGGCCCCTGTTTCTTGGTCAAGTTGGAGGATTTGTCACTCTCCGTTTAAATAGACAAAACGAATACGAGTTTTCAATGTGCACCTCAATTTTTTCCTTCTTACATGTCATTAATCAATCAGTTTGCTTCATTATTGTATATTTATATATTTCTGAATTCTCAGAAACTTTTAACCAAATTACTGAAACGGAACGTTACGTTAATTTGGCGATAAACATGGGTTACTTTATAGGCCAAATTTTTCTTCGGTTTGTTGTGATACTGAACCGTAAACAAATACAAAAATTTCAGACATCGTTTAATAAATTGATTTGTGAAGTGTGCAACGAAAACATTGAAGCAAACAAGAGCATGTTAAAAATTGAAAAGAACATGAAAATTCTTGCTGTGATCGGTGGTTCACTGACATGTTTGAATGTAGTATTGATTTGGTTGACCTTTGGTATTCCTGCATTAAGAAAGCACATGGGCTATAATGAAATTCTAGTGCGGGGGCGAATTATTTTGATTTGTCTAATGGTTAGTGATTTTACTTCAGTGGTTGTCTTGTACAGTTCTATAGTCATGTGGATTGTTGCATATCTGAAAATCATAATTGCTTCTCTGAGACTAAT
>JAQFXM010007482.1:0-11820 GCA_034693345.1 Entomobrya multifasciata
TGATATTATAATTGATAAGGTAAACTACCATAATCTAGTTTCCTTTCAGAAAGTAAAACATGCATGAATACATAGTTATATAAATTGGTAACGGCTTTAAAAAATTCACGTAGTAAATCAAATATGCGTCCAATTTGTTAACTTACCTTATCATAAATACATGAAAAATGATGTTCATACTTGTTAAATTTTTACTTGTTCATTTATCAGGTACCATATTATGGTGAATACATTTAACGTGCATGCACAATGCTCACATATTTTAGATCTTGGTGCTTTATTGAGTTACGTCGCACCTGTTATAAAGTTACTGAAACCATATTTTAATCCTTATAGTGAACATACTTATCGTTATCATTTTTACAAAAAAATGCGTTGATCATTTACCTTAAATCAGGTATTTTCGTCCTCCACACAAAATTGAAACGAAGCAGTTTATGATGTTTTATACATGCCTAGACTTTACATGTTAAAAATTTGTTTGGTAAGCAGGAACTAAACTTACATTCGTGAAGAATATCCATGCATGCAGATTATGCATTTGAAAAACCATTTATCTGGAAAAGTATAAAATGTCAGTGCAACATTTTGGTGACATTCATTAATTCAAGCAACAGGCTGTTAAATAAAGTAGTAAATATTTTGAAGCTTTTAAAAAATCAAGATGAAGTTGCTTGTGATACTTTCTGTTACTATCGTTTTCGTTGCTGGCAAACCTGCAGGTAATTAGCAAATTTCTTAGGCTACGTTGTATAATAATTTGCCTTGTATATTCATAATCAGTTAAAATTATTCCAAATTGGAAACATTTGTATTATTTTTGTTTCTTGTTTATACAATAATATAGCTAACTCTTCTGGTGGATCACCTCTTATTCTTGAAACCGGTTCTTTTGCAGGAGCCACAGGTTATGCTCAAGCTTCTACTATCCAGCATCTTGGTGAACAGGCTTCTGGAAACCCAGATCTTCCTGCGTCACTCTTTTCAACGAACACCGAATTGGCTTCACTCAACCAAGGCGATAATATCGAGCAACTACTTGTTGCTGACCTGCAAACTGGAACAGGTGCCACATTAAATGTTGTGGGTATTGATAATCATGGTGTCGCATATGGCGATACCGTTGCTGCCATTTCAGCTGGGGATTCAGTGGGATTTGAAAATCATAATGAACATCATACCACTGGGGTGGGTCATGAGTTAGGTGAAGCTACTTCATTGAATAGTGGTCCAGTTGCTAAAGATTACTGAATATTAACTATCTGAGTTAATTATTTTAAAAATTCATTCAGCCGAAGACCAATGTATTCTCAAAATAATTCTAAAGGAGAGGTTTCATGGTTTTCTGTCGAAATAAATTAAACTCCTTATTTCACTTCATTTTTTACCATAATTTTTTTATGTGGTCCCCAAACGTTTTACATAAAAAATAAGATATGTATTACTGACAAGTTGTTGGTATATTTAAATGTTCACAAGTTTTGCAGTTTATTTAAGTAAAATAAATTTACGTTATGACTATATTTTAAGTCACAAAAGTCATGTTTAAGCGGAAATTATTTTATACGAAATCGTAATATCATTACATATAGCACTCAATGTAAGATACATGATTTTAGTATTTTCGATTTATGTACATATATGTGACTTCTGTAACTCCAAATATTCTAGTAATATTCCAAGTTTTTCTAGAATTTGCGTGTGAAGTTTTCTTCATGCAGTATAGTATGAAGAAAACCGTCTCGGTAGAAAAGTATAAAAGTAGCAAAAAGAAAGAAAATTTAACATTGTCAATGGAGTTGTTTGTTTGACTATGACAAAACCAATAGAACAGGTAAAACATATAGTAGACAACGCCCAATATTCGAAACAGTTTCTTAAAATTGCTCAACAGAAAATTCCATATTTCAAAATCATAAATATTTAGGTAGCTGCTTTATAAAAGCTCGAAAAAATTAGTTCATTTTCAAAAGGATGATTTTATATTGGCCTAGTTTTATAAAAATCGGTTGAAGGGTGATAAATTGTGTTTACAGATATACAGACAGGGACATGTTTTTGTATCTGTCTCTATAGTTTCCTTAGAAACATAATTTCGGGAGCTAGTAAAACAGCAGAGGTACAATATACATCAAAACTGCTATTGAAAATGCAGACAGCATAAAACAACACCACCTGTCTTGTTTCGTCTCTCTTGACTTGACTGGCTTTAATATCAGAGCAAGTTCACTTTTTTTAATCCAGTCTGACCGAATAGAAAACTCTCTCGAATGAAAACAATGAAATGTATTTGATGCATAATAATTAGACCATCTGTTTCTTCTGTTCTGCTTTGTCTTTACTTTTACATGCAAGTTCCTACTTGCACATTTCTTTCTCATTTTGGTTTTGGTGGTACAGAACTAAGTGATCAGCAGTGGTCAGTAAAACCTCTTTACAAATTAAAGTTTAAAGTTAAATATTTAAATTTTAGTTTTAGCTACTGTGATAAGGACGTGTTACGAGATGGACCACGTCCCTACAAATAACCAAACCAACTTGTTGAATTTATTGTCAGATCCAAAAGACGTGGTAAATTTTTTATTACATGTTATGTTTGTCGTAATGTTATAAAACTAAAATAATTAATTATTTAGTAAATGGTGGTCTATATTTTTCAGGTTTATGACTGCATATTTCCATTACTGAACTATGCTGACATTCTTCGTTTACGACGAGTTTGCCAACCAATCAAAACATTTGCAGATCAGTACATCTGAAATCATTTCCAACATCACGTTCGAGAAATCAATGAAACCAATCACATCATTAGTCATTTCCTACAAGCCGATATTCCAAGTTCAAGCATCCGTCTAGAAAATTCATCAATCAAATTTTTCGATGATCCCGACATTCCAGAATTTCTACGTCTTTATGGAAACAAGATAACACATGTACATTCTCATCTATTTTACAACTGCGTGTCCTTACCGGAACTCCGGTTTTATTCCAGCCTTTCAAATTTGCAACATTTGGAATTCGATTTTATTGACGCCAGAAAATTTCCAAATGAAGATAACCTATCATTACAAATTGAAAGATATCAATTTCCACAAAACTTCAAAAACTTGAAGACCTTAAAGCTCAATGAAATCTGGATATCGGATATTGATAATCTGGACCGGAACTGGGAATTGATCAAATTTTCTAACAAGTTGGAATACCTTAAGTTCCACCCCATTTTTAAGCACATTCCCCAAAATAAAACCATTCATCGTAATAATTCCTTTGATTTTGTAATAAGCTACATCGAAGATCGCCAAAGAAATTTTCCAAATGCTTCAAATCTCCAGTTCTTTGACCTTCAGCACCATGGACACTTTTCAGACTTTAGGAAATTCGCAACTTTGGTGAAACTGTGTTATCGACACAATATCAAATTGCTGAACGTTCCTAGTGAGCTTGTGGACAGGAACTCTGGAATACTTCGGACGTACTCCAAAGCATTTACAAGACCACTAGTATCGCTTAGAAATGTAATGGGATTTATGATGCTTGTGGAGCTGGACAATTTGGAAAGTTTAACTATTGAAACCAGTAAATTAACAACTTTTCGGAGGTTTTGGCCCGAGGTTCGTGAAGAGGATGAGAATAATTTATTTGCTGTTGGATTGGATATTGTTGAAGATCGGGGTGGATTGATACCATTTGGAAGACCACCGCACTGGGAAAAGTTAAAACGTTTGGATTTAAATATCGATTCTGAAAAGATTCGGGAAATTGACGTGGATGGTAATAAGGTGAATCCTGTGGGGGTCGAGAAATTATTTAAGATTTTATTTCCCTGTGGACAAAGAAGAGAGAAAGTGGAGGAATTAGTCATTAGATTTGGATTTATTCCTGTGAGGGCGGTGACAGAAGCTTGTCCTTTTATTACAAAGCTAACATTAACGGATTGGCAGGGAAGCAATGATGGGTTGAGTATATTTTGGGAGAATTTGTCGCTTTTGGAGGATGTGACTTTGGAGAAATGTAAAGAATTGGGGGACAAGGCTTTTATTGGTCGGTGGAAAAGGGATGATGTGATTTATTGGCAGTTAAGAGGTTAGTTTATTCACTTAAGTATTTAAGCTTTAACTTTAATAGTTTTATAAGTGTGATTTTAAATTGTATGGGGATTTTATTAGAATTGGATGATAGAAGACTAGGACGACGTGAAAATGAGGACCAGCCTGTGTTTTTGGGATTGAAAAGTAAGAAATATTTTAATATTTGATTTCGAATGTTATTTATTTTTGGTGTTTGTTATATTTATGCAGTAAAGTATTTTTATTTTTGTTGTAGAGTTAAGGAAGCTGTCATTAAAAAATTTGGAACTGATGCCGAGAATTACGGATCGGACCTTTGAAAAGATTTTCCGCCATTTGAAAATTAAAGAGTTTTTGTTGACGAGTGAAAGGCCAATTAATACGGTACGTAAAAAAATGATAGTGGAGTATATGCTGTGTTATCATTGGTTTTTTCATATATTATGTTTAATAAAGTAATTTTGTGAATTTTTTTTTGAATAGGTTACTTTGGCTGGAATTGAAAGTCTGCTTACTGGAAATTTCATTGAGTCAGTGGAAAGATTTCCCTTTGAAGGCTGGTCGCTGATGGGAGTTTCGAACGGAGCTCTATCCGAACTGAAATTTAGCTTTAGAGCAAGTTATATGATATAAATTTATGTCGTTGGGAATGAAAATTTATGATTGATTAAGTACACGTTTAATTGTACATAACATCTTTGCATACTTGTTGAAAAAATTATCTTAAATCAAAGCTGTCTTTGTTGGTGAGTAATAGTAATGCATTCATTTTAACACATTCTACCAATAATGGAATTCGTTCGTTTGTATTGTCTATTTGTAAAAACGGGCTTTTTTTAAAATCTGGTGTTTTTACGATATTTGTAAACATCTTAAATATGTCATATTATGAACTATGAATAAAAAAGACTAATGAAGCAAAGCTGATAGTTATACACATGCACATTCGGGAAAATAACAAATATCATTAAAGTCAGCATTAAAAACTACACCGCAACGTACAAATTTAAAGTTTAATTGCTCCCATACATTCAGTTCTTTGCATTGTAAGTGTAGCTACTGTATTGAAATGTGAAATGACTGGGGAATTGGCTCATTCGGTAATCAGTTTTGTAGTTTTTAGTGATTCCATAGTTGCTGCTGGCATTCAGGGATTATGAGTTTTACAGGAACCGGAACAAAAAAGGTTGTCCCCCTGATGTTTTGATGTAAAAAGGGGAAAATATATGAGAGCATGCTTTAATTGTGTTATGGGTTGAACTTATTGATTTATGATTCATTTTAAAGTTCACGGAAAAACCGCATTCAGACTTGCTTTCATCAGTTCATTGTCAAGTTACTAAGTGCTGATTCAATCATAGTGATTCGTTTCTGAGCTACATAAATCCTATGAAAAGGCATAAAAAGCTTAAAAATTCGTTGAATATTTTTAAAGCATTTAATATTCTACCAACGTTATGTCTAAAACAGCTAATATTTATTTGAAATGTTCCTTTCTCGATTAATATGACTAGCAATAGATTAGCATAGTACTTATGTAAGCTAACTTGTCTGACACGAATTCTATTAAGCCTAGCATATTCAAATTGAATTTTTAATTTTTAATCATTGCTTATCAATGCAATATATCATGTAATAAATCTGGCTGTTACGTTGTCTAGAAAACAAGTTCAAGTAAATTCATATGCAGAGCTTATACAAGCTTTTTTAAATACGTAGATATAATTTTACTCAACAAAGTATAAATCGAAATGTAGATATTTAAGAAATTCTATTCCAAACGAATAGTTCTCTTTATCTACTCCGCTGACAATGATTCACAACCTAAACGACATTTAAGCATTTTAAATTGGTAACAATACTGTGCTTTTGTATAGATATTTTTGGAGGCTCTTAAAACTACAAAACGTTAACTAAGTTTCGATAGAAGCATTCGAATTGCTTATTCATTCTATAAACGTTTTTGAGCTTTTACTAAAACTTTGGAACTAATTAGTTTTGCAAAACTAAAGTGCAGTAAAATTAAACTATTTTTGATTTAAAATACGTCAATTTTCTTATAAAAATGAATGCAAATAACATCATTGATAAAATTGTTTTCCTGTGGTTATTAGTAGTTGTAGGATTTACTACGATTTTAACTCATTCATCAGCCTTTGAAACCAGCAGTGACGTGTCTCAACACATTACTGTGGCCAATGCATTTCGTCGTTGTTTAGTTCACGTAATAATTTTATATGAAAATGATCTCAACTTCACACTACTATTGCAGCCCATAGTCTTATTACTTTATGTCCCTGATATAACCTACAATTACATCTTCCCACTTGAACAATACAAAAAATGGAAAAGCGGGAAAAAACCGTTGCCTTTACCTGACGATAGCCTGAATTACATAAATCCCTTATTCCAGCATTCTTTCAAGCTAGCAAACAAAAACACCTATTGCGAAGCTAACATTTATTTCCATATTCCAAATAAAGAAACAGTTCCAAAGCTTTGTTTTAAACAAAGTGAGTTCGAATGGGATTATATCATGAAAGATCCATTTTGGCTAATCAAGGCAGTTAACTGGAAAAACGAGGTTTGGAAACGGGATTTCACAAATACAGTTCCCTAATATTCGATTCTTGTTTGTGATCTCAGCCCAACTAAAGCGTGTTACAGTAAGTTAAACTTGGTCCAATGGATATCAACTGCTTTAACCTTTCCAGATTACATAAGGTTGTCGGAATATATAATGATTTGGGAAGTCAGCTTGAGAGGAGAATATTTGCTTATGTTTTGTCCATATTGTAACCCTTGCAACATATATGAAATGCTAATTTATAAAGTAGTTGAACAAAATTTAAGACTTGTGATAGATCAAGCTATCGCTGTTACAGAAAAGTTTACTCCGCAATCCTTAGAAGTGGTCTTGTACTATGACGTTACAGAGGATATGAAAAACAAGACAAAACGCACAAGAATTGCTTTTATAAATTATTTGAAACAGGTATACAGATTCGATGCAATGTTTTTATCATTTTCTAGCGACGCTCATCTCGTATCTTTATTAGTCCCGGAAAATGTTACTGTAGATTTCAAGGGAAATTACGATGAATCTTGGGGAAAGTGGAAAGCAATTCGGATTGATTCTTGCCCGGTAGGTATGGAAGACGTACGGTATCATGGAACACTTCGTCCGCTAATTCAAAGAACTACTCGTGAAAATCTCGCATCCCATCAAAGTATTGGATTGATTTTCCAGTGGAAACAGTTTCGATTCGTGAGCTGCCATAAAGAGCAAAAAGCTTGGTTGAATCAACTTAAGGAATTAGTGGTGGCGTTTGACATGTACACATGGATTCTTTTTGCCATTTCAATTGGAATTGTTACACATATATCATCTTTGGAAACGAGAGACAGATTTCTTTATTCTGATGCATGTTTCTCAATGCTTACAGCAGCAATAGATCAATCTTCCGATTTTGTTGTACGACAAGGAAAGAGGAGCTGGGTGTTGTTCTGGTTGCCAATGTTTTTATAATCTTGGGCAATGAGTACAAGGGCGAAAACATAACCAATCTAACCCTGGAGCCTGACCTTGTTCCATTCGACTCATTCCAGCAGCTGGTACAGAACAATTTTAAAACGTTTTCCAGAAAATGGCGAGTACCAGAACAGGCATTTTTAACATTGAGACAAAAGTTAAATGACAGCATGTTAGTTACACGAACAAGTAATCACGAAGCTTATCCTATTATATCTGAACTTTGGTTTAATATTCTAGTTAAATTTGCAGTGGATAAAATGGACACTCTAAGTAATTTAAAAGGCCAAATTTCTGACACAGCTTTGTTCTATCTTAAACATTCAGAAATGTTTCAAGTGGAGAAAAATGCAGACGGCATTTATTATGCTGGGGAAACAGTCCAAAAAATAATATCGGATCACATGGGAGCGTGCAATAAAACAGCTATGATTTTAGACGAAAATAAAGCCCTTGAGCTTCATACTAAATTAAAATCACTGAATAAGCCAGCGTATTACGGAAAGGATGTTATCAATGAAAACTTAATGGGTTACAAGTTCTACGGGTACTTGCCGACAAGCATGAAACTTAGAGCGAGGTATTTGTTTCAGACAGGAATTAATGAATGGTGGCAAAAATATTTCAAGTGGTATTTAGTACAAAGAATTAAAACAGAGAAAACTGAGCATCAAAATATAACTTTATCAAGTAATCAGCAAGGTAATACAGGTATATATGTGCTTTCTTTTATTCCCGCTGTCGGACTTTTAGTATCAATTAGTGCATTCATTTTTTACGATTGCAAAATCTTATGTGTCTTCTTTTCCTGCGTCAAGCGAGTTCTTTGGGCGATTACAAAACCAAACGTTATAAAAAATTACAGGCATTTGCTGACTTTAGAAAAATCGTTTCAGATTCGTAATCGTAAAACCTTGTCGGAGCAGCTGTCTTGCTCATTTTGTAAAACCCAAAGTCATGACGTGCTGTTTAAAAACACTGAAGAGTTAGAGTCACACATGGTGGACCATCATACTGAACATTATTTTTTAGAGGGATTGATTGCAAATGAAAAGATTAATCAGTTTCATGAAATTTGTAACTTGGTTTTGAACTCAGAATTAGACCCTACTGTTATACATAAAAATGAAGCAGTAGAGGATTTAAAGAATCTGGAGTGTCCTTTTAAGTGCACTTACACAAATTTTGAAAGCATAGAGTCTTTGAAATTTCATTTCATCAGTTTCCACAGACAGATATTACTTGATAATATACAAAAACTGATGAAGCTTCATACTCAAACGCCAGTTTATTCACTTACTGAACGTATAATTGAACAACAAAATGAGTAGACAGACACGTTAAATAATTAGAAACCCGAATGCAACTTTAGTTTTTCTTGATATGATTTAAAGTGTATGCTAAAATATTGCTTATTTTAATCATATTGTGTCATTTATACCAAAATTGTACACTGCGTCACGAACACGTATTGATATATAATGCCAATGTAACATTATTTGTGCATTCAACTCACGAGGAAATGATCAGGCCACTAAATTAGCTAGAGCTATGAAAAATAGTGAATTTTATAGACTTTGACACGCTGATTACGAATTACGATTACCAAAATCCCGAATGGTCACATCTGGAATTATGTGAAACGATCAAATACAACGCATTTGAAAGCAAAACGTATCATCCCCAATCGTCCATTACAAATGCTAGACATCTAAGCGTTTCTCATAATTCCAGATGTGCCCATTCGGGATTATATTAACTATATTCGTAATCGACGTATCAAAGTCTTTAAAATTCACTATTTTTCATAGCTCTGGCTGAATTAGTTGCCTGGACATATCCTCGCCAGTCTAAAAACTTTTAGTTAAACATAAATTTTATTCTGGACTGACATAAACTGTCTTTTATTCACCGTAGAATATTATACATAACTTGGAACCATTGCCTTGGTGACTTGCACTATTGCCGATATACATAATAAAAATCGGAAAAGAAATAAATGGAAGAAGACTTAAATAATGTGAAACTGAACATGAGCAAATTACACCTGTGTTTGTTTATGGTTACTTTAAAACAGCAAAAATCCAATCAAAACTTATAATAAAATTCTAAAGTTTTTATTTGGAAATCCTTTATTAATTTTCAGGAATTAGATATTTTTAAAATTAAAACAGACGAAGTTTTTAATCCTCTAGTAAATTGATTATTTAAAGATTCTATTTAGATTATTGAGCAAAACGAATTTGTTTACAGATAAATCTAAAATGCCATTTTAGAAAAACATATCCAATATTGCGACATAGGTTTACTTGGTTATATTTTCAATATCTGTTTTGTTTGTTTCTTTTAATTAAGACTTTTTGAAAGTTAATTTTTATTATTGTACATCAAAACATGTTTTCAATTTTTACCAAAATAGAAGCAAACTTCTTGTTTTTTAATTTAATTTTGCCATCTATTTTAAATATACTATTGTATAAAGGTTATTTGAAAAACACAATTTATTTTGCTGGAATTAGTTTTAAACTGAAATGCAGCATAAAGCAAAAACTGTTTTTTGACGCAGAAACAATTACAAAATTAATATATACAAACACAACAGACGAATCAAATCAGTTTGCATGACGACAAAGACGGACTGTTGAAACCAGCAAAATGCTACCAAAAATCCGAAAAATTGCGTTTGAAATACATAAACGTGGATATTGCTACCTTCCAATGCATCCCGTTTCTTGGAATTTAAATTATGATAATCTTCAGTACACAAAATCAAAGTTTTCCATGTTCACTTTTCTGATTTCATTGATACTAAATGCTCTAATTTGTACTGGAGCTGCATATGATGTATTGACCCATTTTGCCATCCGACGACGTGAAAATTATAATATTGGATTTATCTCGCTTCATATTGTTTGCCTGACAAGCTTACCACTTATCATCACCTTTGTAATATTTAGAAATCCTGAGGCTATCCAAGGATTTAATGCGTTGCTTTCCTTTAAAGACACTTCTGACAAATGTAACCTAATTTTAACAAAATTACGTCCAAATTATATTTTACATTAACCTGAATTGAAAATAATATATTTTACATTTAGGTAATACAAGCTCATCTAGAAAAATCGGAATAGTTGACGTAATGCTTCTTTGTGTTGCGTCTATTGTTCCCCCACTCCCATTCGTAATTTTCTTTTCGTCGCTTTACTTTTGCTTCGACCCATATTATATTATTTTTGGAGATATTATTGGAGACCCTAACTATCAACACGTTTCATCAACCGTTTACTTCATTTGTTTGTTTTTGCGGGCATTTTTGACATTATGTTCTTTTGAGTGTGCTAGAACAATAACGTTAGCATCAATGTTAATGGGCCAGTCGGTGGACAACATACAAAATCACTTTGAAGACATTCTCAACTATCAAATTCATGACTACTACACCCTACTGTACAGCTTATTGCAATTTAAACATCTTAGAATAGTTTGTGTTGATATCCGAGCATTTCTTCAGGAAGGTTCTTCACTTGTTATAACAGGTGCATTTTGGGGAGTGGTCGTGGTAGCATGGGTTGTTATAAAAGCGTACAAGGAAGTACCACTTTTTATGTATTTGATGGTATTTTGTGTATGGAGTATTGCTTTCATTGGTTTGATTGTATCGTTGAGAATAGCTTCAAAATTTTGTTCTAAGTCAGTATCTCTTACATGGAGTCTTCAAGAACATACGAAATGGATGTATACGAAATGTAAAACTGTTTTAAGGAAAAAGAAAATGTTAATTCTTAAAAAAGAAGTTCGGGCATTTATGTCTGTTCGTATATATTACTATCCATTTTTGGCTATTGACGAACAATTTTGTACGGATACGGTACGAAATATGTTTGATAGAATATTTGATATACTAATGATATTTTGAGGGTTGAATTATTGAGTAACACAACAAATGTATTTCACTTAAAACTATACGATTGAAGATGATTGCTTTATTAATTTTTAACTATTTCGAAGTTCCAGTGAAAAATATAATAATACATATTCATACATACGTATATTTCAGTTTTAACACGTTATTGTAAAAGCTTTAGTTATATAACACCTTGTAATAAAGCTCGATATTTGTAATTCATGAGCAGAACCTTTTATCATTCATATTATTTTGCTAAGCATTACTTGTGTAAAATGTCAGAAATGATCTTGAAATTACATTTAGCAAACATACAG
>JAQFXM010007483.1:0-11816 GCA_034693345.1 Entomobrya multifasciata
CCCCAAAAACCGTAAGCGAGGGTGATGACAGAGACGTGGACTCCTTTTAAATAGCGTAGGACGACGTTGGATAAGGTTGTTGAGAACATGGCTAGGGTTGCATAGAGTGTACCCATCTGAGAATATACATAATTAAAATTAAAATTAAATTTTATGATAAAATTAGTCTTAATGTTTTGGTGTATTTTTTACCAGTTTGTCCATTTCAAAATTATCTTCCCCCGTCAAAATGGGTGGTCTAGCAATAATCCCCACTCCCACTGCAGTCATCATTGCGGCACCTATAGGAAATATTCCTATAGGTTCCCCGAGAAATATTCGGGCTGCGAAAATGACAAAAACTGGCTTTGCACTTCCGATTACCCGGGTATCCGCCAAAGGAATTAGTTTCAAAGCATAAAAGTTTAAAAATGATGCAATGAAGCCCACAATAGCACGAACCTGAAAAAATAGAATGTAGAAATCATTAAATGATTTGCGTGGGTGGTAGGGGGTTTAATATTTGATATAATTCTTACAATGACAAAACCAAACTTTTTCCGCTTTCCTTTATCCGTCAACGGCCAAACAGCCTGGAAAATGGGCTTTCTTTTGACAAACTTGTAATACAAAACCATTAGAAAAGTAGGAACCATAATGCCTTGACATCTGAATAATGTTAAAGAGAAGGGATGGAAGCCCTTGAGACACTTTACTATTATTCCACTAAATGTGGATGCCACTCCGGAGGCAAGACTGAGCATAATGCCCCAGTAACTTCTGCATGCACATTTTGACAATTCTTCATTGTTAACTTGGCTGAAATTTTTACTCGTTTCTTCAGACGAGGAACACGAACAAGAGATATCATTTGACAAAGATTTCCCATTTTCACGGTCTCCCCCACCCCCACAAGGTATTATAACAATGTTATCTTCTCTACTGGGTGGACTTAAAAATTGAATTGTTTCTTCTTTTGCTCTAAAGTCGACAGCAACTCCAGAAATTTTAGACGTCATTATAAAATCAAATCTATTGTCAAGTTTTAGACATGATCACAATCACAATTTCAACTTCACTGTTGTCAACCTGCAGAATTTATACTAACTTAACTTCAAGACAAAAATGCACAATTCTTCATATTTTCATGCATTCTCTTGTCAATCGCTACACGTGGTTCTATGGTATATGCGCCGAGTCTGGTTACTGACAACAGTAAAGTCAATAAAAAAGTGAAAACCAAAAATACACATAAATTTAACTAAGATTACCACGCAGACCAAACAGATAACACTATTTAGTCAGTTGCAAGATTACACATTCTGGACATCTGGACATTGCATAACATTAATCAAAGATCTTGTTTGGTGAAAATGTTTGCTGGTTTAATATTTGATCTTATAGCTATTTTTTTACTGATTGAAGCTGCATTACCCTATAATTTACATGTTCAGTTGAGCTATTTGCTTAAAAAGAATGTATATGTGAGAGCCGTGGGCCGTGAGCAGGCATAAATGAATGAATAAGTTTTCCCTAAAAATGAAAGTGATCTTTCAATCTTTTAAACCAAATTTAATTGAATAAAAAATATCAAGTAATTTATTAATGATAAATGCGTAATAAAATATTTAAAATATATTGAACAATTTTTATATCACTAAAAATAACAAAATATTTTGTAAAAAGATATACATATAAACATGTGCTTGTAGAAAAACGAGTTACGTGTTACGTTACAAGTATTCATCTGCAAAAAAACTGACACAATGTTTTTTCTTTACTTTAAAACAAACCAAAATCGCCTCCTCGCCGGATGCTTCTCCGACAAGGTGGTTACCCACTTTCTAAACGCAATCATAAGCACACAGGAAATAATGAGACCTGCCCCCATCAAACTATACTTGTCAGGTATTGTGCCTAACACTATAAACTGAAGAATAAACGCAAAAATGGTATCACAAGATCTAACAATTGCGACAGCACCAGCTTGTTCATATTTCATAGCGATTGTGATTCCAACTTGAGCAAAAAATGTGCAAATGGAGAGGCACAACGCGAGGGCAATGTGTTCTCCGGTGGAAGGTAGATCAAAACGTGAGATTATTGTGCAGCCAACGGCGCTTATCAGGGTACCGTAAATTCCAAAGGATAAGGTGACCATTGACACATGAACGCCTCGGAGATAGCGGAGCACAACCATTGAAACGGCAGCGGTGAGCATACCAATGAATGCATATCGGGCGCCCATCTAAAAAAAATATATTGACAATGTTATGTTTATAAGGAGTAATTTAATTGTGTATGTTGAAAAATTAAAATTTGATGAATTACCAGAGTCTCCGTGTCAAAATTATCTTCTCCTGTTAAAATGGGAGGCCTTGCAATGACACCCACTCCCATAATGGTTAATAAAGCAGCGAAAACCGGAAATACTCCACAGGGCTCTCCAAGAAACACGTGAGCTACAAAAGTGACAAAAACTGGACGACAGGAACTGATGACCAGAGCATCAGCCAAGGACAGATTTTGGATAGAGTAGAAAAGGAGAATCAGTGCTGTTCCACCAAGGACCCCACGCACCTGTCATAATAAAAATTTATAATCAGAATCAGCACACATATAAGTTTTTATAGAATTAATTATTACAAATAAATTAAATAAGTTAACGTACTCCACAGAATATAAACTTTTTCAACTTTTCCTTATCAGTCAACGGCCATAGCGTACTAAAAACTTGTTCCTTTTTCACATAGTGTGCATACAACGCGAGTATAAAGGCTGGTAACAACACACCTTGAAATCTATACACTGCCAAGCTTATCGGATGATAATCCTTCATATACTTGACAATAACCCCAGCAATTGTAAAAATGAAGCCAGATCCAAGTGTAAAAAATATTCCAAGATAATTTTGACAAGCGCACATGAATCCTGGAGACTTTTTCCTTCCATTAATTTCTGATTGGGGTAGCTCCTCAACCATTTTAAATGATTCGTAAGGATTTCCCGTGGGCTCTGGAGGGACAAAGGTCTTTCCCTCAAGGACCTCATTTCCGTTATCATCTTCACCACCACCGGAAATGGGGAGAAATACGGAAACTTCTTCTTCCACCTCTGTCACTACAGTTGTTGAATTGTTCTCTTGATTATTCATCGCAGTATCCATTTTTAATTTTTAAAACTTCATCGATAAAATTATTTCTCTTTTTTAATTAGCTCGGCAGATACATTTGTACATCTGCCGCAGTGAAAACTACCTTACTGTTTTTTATATATCAGTCGAGTGTGTATGAAAGCTGATCAGAGAACTGTTTCATTTTGAAATTCAAGTCAAGTAAAAAAGTTACATATAAAATGTACATAAGTAAAGGGTTAACACAAATTGCGTTATCATTATTATGATGATCATGCAATACTGAAGTAGTATTTTAAGTTGCTGCATGATAGTTTTTTGGATGAACTCGACTCACAGAACTCAGCTCACAGTTTTTAGTGTATGTTAGTTATGTACATGTGTGTAAGAGCTTATACAGTACAGCTGTATAAGATGATGATCATGTGCGCATATGAAACGGAAATTTCTCATGAAATGATTTTATCGATTTTGGACGCACTGCGTTGTTTAGTGGATTGGATGCACTTTATATAAGAGAACTGATATGACGATAATGATGATGTTTAGAATGACCTATAATCTAATATGAACACTTGCACTTACTCTGCTGTAAAGTTTCGAGAGGACAGATATTTTTAATGCTCTTTAAAATGTTAGGTAATTAAAGAGCAGATGTGTTGCATAATAACATGTTATTTAGCTTATGCACGAGAAATACATTTGAAATTGTAATTCGAATGAAATGAAATGGAATTCCAAAGAAAAAAATGTGGAACTAGAACTGTTTGGATTTCTATTTGTTTTTTTTTGTATCATGCCATCCTAAAAATATGTACTTATGACCGTGACATGCTTTTCTATAAAAAAAATTGTATGAATGTTTCGTGTTTGCTCGCTTCGTTGGTAGTTCTTAAAAGATTAAAAAGTAAATGAGCTTTTTTCTATAATGAACATGTTGACTTATGATAGATCAATACAAGAGGAGGCAAGTCACATGGAAAGATTAAAGAATTGACTGATGTAAAAAAATGAAGCCATTTGATTCGTTCATGTGAGAATGATAGTACATCAGGCCAGTCATACACCGCGTCGTCGTCTGTCTTATCGTTCTTCTCTTATCAGCATGCATATTATATTCATTGATGTAGAGAGACAATTAAGTAGAGCGTTTAAAATGATGGTGTCTGCTTTCTTTTAAATTTAACAAAGATTTTTTTAGTAGGCTTAGGTCAGGTCAAGATCAAACCGATGGGGGAGTATATGGAACAAACATGTTGTGTAGGAAGCAATGCAATGTAATGTGACGAGAAAAATATTTTTGTGGCTCACCTATTTGCTAAATGGTAAGTAAATGAATGATTGATTGTCTGAAACAAGCTATACAACAGCGCAGCTGAGGAAAACTTTGTTTTGTATTTAATTAACATTGACTTGTTAATCAAAAAAAAATGAAAGTAAAAATATTTATTTAAAAGGTGATAAAAAGTTGTTACATAACTTTGTGTTAAAACAAACTAATAGCGTTTTCTAGACATGTGGGTTTTGTGTAACGTCTGGAACCACTTGAGGAATGCAGTGAGGAGAACACAAGCAATTATGATGGCTGCACCAGATGCAGATAAGCTATAATGAAGAAAAAATGTTTAAAATAACAAAAATACATCAGTTTTAAAAGTTAGTTATATTTTATCCAAATAAATCTGGAATGACTTCAGCTACAACAACATGGAGGATAAAAGCAAATATGAAATCCATTGTCCTTGTTACACGGCTACTGGAGAAGCTTACTCAAACTGTAAAACTAAATTTTAAACTATTGACGCCCTTAGCTAAAATTTTAGACAGGTGAATTTTTTTTAATTGAACAGATCATATTTTGGCGGTGTTGGTGTTGTCGCGTCATCGCAAAATAGTTTGGATTGATACGCAATAGTAAACTAAAGAGAATTTCACCGTCGTGGTTTGGTTATATGAAGCCTATGTTTCAAAAATGAAAACATTGGCGATATTTTGGTATAGCCTCGTTGTAATAAACTGTACATATCTTGGTGCAACGTATCCTACCGTTATTACAATCAAAGTTCTGTAATTTTTATCTACATTCAGCGCACAACTTGGCTCAAAAATCGTAATCTTTTGAACTTAATTCGCATACAAAACCATAATTATACTAGGCAAAAATATACTCTGCAAACGATACATGGCCAAGGTGAAAGCATGATAAGACCTTCAAATATTTGACAAAATGGAGCCCACTGTGAACACAAATAATGCCAATATACACAATAAGATTCAAGTATGGTTTTACATTCATTTTTTCTTTCTTCCGGTTTCGTTTCTATTTGATCATCTTTGTTGTGGAAGATGCCAGTATTTTTACAATTTTCCGAAAACTGTTCTCTTCATCTGCACGTATAGTTAAAATTGAAAGAATAAACTTGACGTTTTTCATTTTCTGAAGGTGACGCAGTCTTAAAAGATTTGGCCTAATGACCGTTTTTAGGGAATGTAAAAGGTTACGTCGCAGCTTAATTTTGTATTGCATCAATATCAGTAAATCGTGAAATTTATGAAGCTGCAAAATTAATTTCTGCTACAAGGTACAAATTTGGCTTCCAGTGGAAGGAAGTAGAATGTCTCTCATGAGATTCCATGTCTGAACCTTTTTCTATTCAGCATTTCTGCACCACGATTATGAAGATTATCGGTTTGTGGTTTTATGGTTGTAAATGTATCCAGTAAAATTAGCATGTAAATGTGTGATTGAATTATTAGTTTTATCTTCCGAATTTCAGCCATGCAATATAACTGGTGAAAATTAAAAGTGAATGACGATTATTTATATGCTTGGCTGCATGGAATGACCTTGGAAAAATCTTAACTATAAAAATTAATATTCGCTTGATTTTATGATTTTTTACCACGTCCCATGTAGAAGTCTTTTAACTATGATTTTGCAATTTGCAATGACACTTCCACAAATACACGTCACACGTTGTAATCCAACAATTAAAAAACAGTTGAAATGTCTGGAATTTTATTTTATTTATTTTAGCATTTAAACTTGATAACAAATGTACAAAAGTTATATAATTTGCTGTTGCATGTTGCATGAGATGTAATATGAGTTGATTTGTAACAAAATATACTTTTCAGAGTCTCAAAACGAAGTTTTTACTTTAAGACAAACCAGTAACGTTTTCTAGCCAAGTGTGTGGTAGGCAGTGTCTGGAGCCACTTGCGGAATGCGATAAGGAGAACACTTGCAATTATAATGGATGCACCAGTTACACTGAAATAAAAGATAATTCAGTAAATATTTTGTGTTGAATGAAGCACTTTAAAAATGTATGTTTAATTTGTGTACCTAAACAAATCAGGAATAACTCCAAGAATGACAAACTGTAGTATAAACGCAAATGTGAAATCCATTGTCCTTGTAACCGCAACTGGAGAAGCTTGTTCATATTGCAGTGCCAAGTTCATAGCTGTTTGATTCACCATTGCTACACCTGCCAATATTCCAGCATACATCCAATCGGTCCCTGTCTCAGGAAGTTTTAATTCTCCAACTAAATATGCACATAGTGTACTTTGTATTGTACCCCAAATACCCATAGCGAGCATCATAACCGACACATGGATATGTTTTAAAGATCGGACCATTACCACAACAAACGTTTCTGTTAAAACACTGCAAAGAGCGAACCCAGCTCCAATCTAGCAAAAAAATGATCACTTTTTAAATCCAGAAATTGGAATATCCTTAAAACATTTTTTTTACTTGTAAAAAAATACTTGTAACAATTTTTATACCTACCAAAGTATCTTTATCAAAAGCTTCTTCACCGGTGAGTATAGGAGGTCTCGTAATGATCCCAACACCAACCATTGTAAGTAGTGCCATCAAACATGGAAATATTCCCAATGATTCTCCAAGAAAGAAAAACGCTGCAATTGTGACGAAAATGGGTTTACACGAACCGATAACGGCAGCGTCCGCTATAGTCAGGTATTTTAAGGCCAATAATACTAGGAACAGGTTTGTGCAACCAATTGAAGCTCGTAACTAAATTTGTAGAAAACCATAAAAATAGCACGTATCGGAAAATTATGCACACCTAAATCCAGTTCTGCATGCGAAAAATATGTGATAAAAATTGTAGATTGAAGAACATTAAGCGTACCGTAATTTTGATAAGCGTTTTCCACTTTTCTCTTAACGGCCATAACGGCTCGAAAACTTTAATTTTCTGAACTTTAGTTGCATACAAACACATAAAAATACTCGGCACAAATATACCCTGCAAACGGTACATGGCTAAAGTAAATGCATGGTAATGTTTTAAATACTTGACAAATATGTGACCAGAAGTGAACACAAAGCCGGCAAATAATGCCAGTAGAATCCCAATGTAATTTCTGCATCCCTTCTTTCTCTCGGGCTGCTCATTTATGTTCTCCTTTTGTTGAGGTTCACTGTCACTGATACTGTCCAGATTATTGACTTCGTCACCGGTGCCAGTGGCAGTGGATAAATTGAAACTATAAACTTGTCTCTGTTGATCTACTGAGTTTGCAGGGACAATTTTGCATGGTTGTCCATTTACATGCCCATTTTGAGATGATAAAAATGGTGAAGTTTCCACCGAATCTTTTGTACTATCCATTTTTCAAATTATTTTCAAATGAAATCATTTAAAATCAAACTACAATCGCAATCCCCACACACACGAATAACCTACTACGTTCGAGGCTGGCGTTGACATGAATGAAATTTTACACGAGGTAAAAAAATACATGCAAAGCTCTGCAAAAGACATTCAACAGCAGCTGTGTGATCTACTTTGCAATAATGAGATTTTCTGTTGCGCTGTCTATGATGCAATATTTTTTTATGCTTCAATGTATTAGTGTTCATTTGAAAACGTGGATAACATGTTACTTACAGGATAGACCTTGAAAAATAAACTAAAGACCAACTTTGTATGTCAGCAAAGCAAATAGACAGACATTCAATTCATAAAAGGGTTTCATGAATTTTCACTTTCATTTTTATTTTGCAAATTTCAATCATAAGTTATAATTATATGTAAGGGTAAACGTATAAAACATAGATTCCAGGAGAAAAACTTATAAATTACTTTTAGGAACAACCTGGCTAAATTTTTGCTAACAAAAATATATGCAACCATATCAGTGCAATTGAAACCTTGTGACTGAGATTCTTTAAAAAATACAAGTCAGCATATTTTATATTTATTCCTATGTGTAGCATGCAAGTATAAAACATTAAGAATACATCTAGCTAAAAATGTGAGCTACACCATCACAAAGGAAAATCGTTTTCTTGCTGGATGGTTCACTGGTAAAGTTGTAATCCATTTACGGAAGGTGGTCAGGATAACACAGAAGATAATGATGCAAGCACCAGTCAAGCTATAAATTTTAAAAAAATGTTAATAAAAGTCAAAATGACTGAGAAATTTTATTACGCATATGATTATTCACATTGGTTTGCTCACCTGTACAAATCAGGAACCGTGCTAAGCAAAACGAATTGAAGGAGAAATGCAAAAAGACAATCACAAGTTCTCACAACCGCCACACTCCCCGCTTGCTCGCACTGTAAAGCCAATGTCATTGTCACTTGACCCAACAATGTAATCCCAGCCAGTGCCCCAGCTAAAAGCCAATGTTCTAGAGTTTGGGGCAATTTGAACTCTCCGATAACCACACTACAAATTATACTCTGAGCAGTGCCCCAACATCCTAAAAACAGGGTCATCAGTGAAACATGAACATCTTTTAGGTAACGAATTATCACAAAGACCATTGTTGCGGTGAGCATACTGGCCATTGAGAAACCAGCACCGATCTAAAACATATAAAAAAAGAAGTTTTTTCATCGTTTTGATTTTTTTTTGGAATTAAATCAGTTTGAAATTCAAGTGTTTTTTGTACCAATGCGTCTCTGTCGAAAGACTCTTGACCAGTTAATATTGGTGGTCTAGATATTACTCCGACGCCAACAATGCTGAGCAAAGCAGTAAAAACTGGAAGTACTCCACAAGCTTCTCCAAGAAAGAAATAGGCTGCTAGAGTGACGAAAACTGGTTGACATGAACCAATAACCAGGGCATCAGCAACGTCCAGTCTTTGGAGGGCGTAAAAATGGAGGAATAAGGCGGTTGAACCGAAGACGCTGGGAAACTTAATTTTGACAAACACACCCACATAACATAGTTAAACGCAAATCTATTTCAGAATATAAATTCCAAAAATTAACAAGATATTATATTTGACGTACAATCAAACCCAAAACCCTTTTCCTCTTTTGTTTATGTGTTGGCGGCCAAACAGGCTCAAACACGGGCACCTTCTGCACATAATACGCATACAAAACCATAACCAAACTTGGCAGTAAAATTCCCTGAAACCTAAAAATTCCCAGGGTAAAAGGATGATACTCCTTTAAATATTTAACAATCACTCCACCAATCGTAAACACTAGTCCAGACATCAATGTCAATAAAATCCCACCATAATTCTTACAAAATCCTTTCTTTCCCCCACTCATTTCCCCATCATCACTTTTCACAATTTGTTTCGGAGACAGCTTCAAATTTTGAGCTTCTTCATCATCACTAATTGTTGCAATGCCACCACCCATTATCCCAACTACTGGCCCTACCTTTTCACTGTCATTTGACAATGTTAGCCTATCAGTAATCACCAAAATGCCTAAATTTCTACTACTTGACCTTCTCACAGATTGTCTCCGATTATTAACATTTTCACTACCGTTAACATTCACAGTAAAGCTAGTATTGTCATTGTCACTGTCTTCCGCCAGAAAAACGGAAGTTTCTGAGGGATGCTCCATTTCCAACTGAGATGATTGAGAAGAGGAATGGGATCGTCTGAAATCGCTACTGTCTTCAGACTCATATACCATTTTTTTTCCGCAAGTAAAAAAAAGAATATCAAATGAAAAGCGATGAAAAATGAACTACCTAGCAGCCTTGATCTTCTCACAAAGCCAAATGGAAAGTGTCAAGTTAAGTTGAATGAGATTTTGGCGTGACTTGTGTTTCTTAAGTTTAATGTGAGTACAGCTGCGTGGTGTTATCGGCGGAGGATGTTATGGATGGTTGGATGGGTCGGGTGGTGTGGTTATGGCAGTTTGATAATGATTAAAGCGTGTAACGATTATACTTGTCAGTTTGCTACTGAAATCGATTTTCTCCGTTTTAGATGAACATTATAAAGCTTTACTGCTAATTTCTTTTTGTGATGATGAATAGCACAATTTTTTTATAGTGAGCTGGAAAGGAAAAAGTTTTCCTGTTAGCCAACCAAAAAAATCATTCTATCTTTGCATTCGTCAACTTGTTTACGAAAAAAATAGTTATGCACACGACACGACACACGATACACGAATCAGAAGACAAAGCCAAGTTAAGTTTGTCTATTGTGTCAGTGTGTGGTAAGCATTTTCTCCGAATGAGTGTGTTAGAATGAATGAAAAGAGAAATGTAATCATCATGTGTACAAAATTATCAGTATGCTATTTTTGTGATGGAAAAATATCATAGTATCACCTTCTAAAAAACTTTTAAAAGTTTTAGAACTTATTAGGAAGTTGTATTGCATCTTTTGGCATTGTCTCAAGTTGAAAATGTTCAACAACTTTGCACTGACATTGAAATGGAGAGTTACTTAAGAAAAGAATGATGATGTAAAATGAAGCTCTTTGATTCTGATCTGTAAATGAAATTGAATTTGTAAAATAAGACGTTTGGCAGAGAGAAAATTAAAAACAGCAGTTTTTGTGGATGAACCATGAATGCAATGAAAACTAGTGACGAGTGGTGCAAACATGTGTACACGCTTTTCCGAGACGGAAGACTCGTGATTTTTTCGGAATGTATGACGATTCGCTGATATTTGATGCTTTGCTTTGCAAAAGTATTACAGTAAGATTTTGAATGGGTTGCTTCTTATGATGACTCATGATAATGTGTAAGAAGTAATGGCAAATTTTATTGCGCTTTATTATGAGGAGAAATATATAGCATTGTAGCATATAAATCTATTATTAAGGTTGGAAGATGACAATATTTTACGAGTCAATTTCATTCATAATAAAAGCAAATTCATTCATAAAATTTCCATTTACATTGAACATTATATATCCGGCAATCGGCACACGTGTATGTGTAGAGATAAGGAAAAAGTGCCAAATATTCCATATGCAAGAAAACTATTAATTTTGACTAAATGACACATCGTTCTTTCTATCGTATTATTTTTCAGTTACAAGTATGATTTCTTTTCAGATGTTATCTTTAATTTATTTTGTATATTTTATCCATTAAACTTAGTATTTTCTTTATCCAAATTTATCATATCATAGCTATTTATGCCGATACATCAATTTAAAATTAACCGTTGATACCAAGAAAGTTTGAAGAATACTACCTCTTACTTTCAGACACTTGCGGCATTCTTTATATTTTAAAATTCCTTACTTAAGGCTATAGTAGTTCCGAATCCCTTACCACCCCCTTTACGACCAGCAACAAAAAAGGGGAGCAGCAACAACAACAGCAACAGCTGTGTATACTGGAGCTGATGCGTGATTTTTTTTAAAAAAGTGAGTGAGTGAAAAGTGCAAGTATAATTAATTAATAGCTCATTAAGCTTCTACTAATTAGAA
>JAQFXM010007484.1:0-11813 GCA_034693345.1 Entomobrya multifasciata
GCCGGCGCAGCCGGCTTTATATTTTACATTTTATGTCATTTCTGGCACTTATTTACCTCATGTTTACATGATTTATTTTTCTCTTAATAGTAATTAAGTACTGTAATTAATTTTTCAAGTCGCAATTCAGGAGATACATAATGTCTATGTAGATCTATGCTAGAAACATTCTTCTTTGTCTGTTAGTCTGTAGTGCGTACATATTTAATATTAAAGACTACTTTGATTGAGTTAAACTTTTCATATGCCACTTCTGAACTGTGTTTGTGCGTTTTACGTTCAATTTCTTAGTTAGTTCCACTGAAAACAAAAAGCACAACATTCGTAAAGTAAAAGTACTTGTGTGGTTTTGAGTAAAATGTGGAGCAAAGTAGTGTGGTGTGGTGTATATCTTGTAGTAGGAAACTTTTAGGTAAGCCGTATGTAAGGAATTCGTTTGTATGAATAAATGGAAGTAGTAATAGTAATAACCGCGTCAAAAGTTAAAAAGAAACACTTTATTCTGGTGGTTTCATAAAAAAAACTTTTCCTCTGAAATGTTTATAAGCATCTCTTAGTATAAACTTCTTTTTTTGCATATACATACATGCATATATGTGAAAATGTGACTTACCGAAATAAAATATACAATTTTCAACTTTGCAAATTGTGAAATATTTTCTCAACTTCAGAAAGACTGAAAAAATTGCCAAGGATGGGTAGGAATCGTAGAAATGTGCTTGGCTTTCACACAGGTGTTTTCCAATATCATAAATTCCTTCTTTCAATATGCAGTCAAAATGCCTTAAATGACACTTTGAGTGATGAGGTGAATCCTAGGCATGGCTAAACTTTTAACTTCGTTTTATGCTGGATTATATTGTAAAATGCCAGGAAATGGATTATATAAAAAGCCCAAGTTAGTGTAAAGGAATTTTAAAAAGAAAATTGATTTTATTAAAAATAACTTATTTATCTATTTATAAAGAATCAGGCTTCATTTGAAAATTAGGAGCAAGGACCGGGAATGTCCTCTGTACAAACTATTTACAAGGTTAAACTATATGGTTATGTTGTAAAAACTATTTTTTATTCTAATGGATTAAGTTAATCTTCATGTAGAGTGAAGATGATACATGAACCATAAACATGGATGGTATGTACATCGTTGCACATTTTCATCATGATAGTATATCAGTTAATTAAAAGGATGGACCCTAATATGGAAAAGAATACTCAATAACATTCCTATAACTGGCTTAATGTATATTTAAACTTATTGGAGATATCAAGTTGCATAGTTGTATAATAAAGCTGTATCAAGTTACCCCAGTTGTATCACTAAAATTCAGTTTCAGTTGTAATAATTTGTTCAACTACGTCAGAAGATTTCGTAGAATTTTTATCCCTACAATTTCGTTAAAAAAATAAGAATACTAATTTGCTTGAAACTTGAAGCTCTTCCGCAAACTAGATTTTGTGCACTCTTCAAAAATTGTGTAATCGTAACCTTGAAAATCCTGCATAATATTCACTTTTGGTTAGTTTTGTAATATCGTTATTTCTAGTTCTGTGCCGCTGCGCTGTGCGTATATGTACATCTACCTAATTGTAGCTTGACGCTTGAGACCATTATATTATCTTTCTTTTTATCAAGGCACTTCAACTAAAAGCAAGGTAATAATGAGATGTACGTGGGAAGGTAGAAAAGTCCTCTCTACCTTTCCCATACATGCTTTAAGTTTTAGAACTATTTCTGGTTAATTCTAAACTTTAGTTCAGATTCCACTAGTCTTCACGAAAAATTGAATGAATCAGCAACAGTAGCGTCAGCGTCGCTTCAAATGAGTCAGCACTGTCAGGTTGCAACCTGTACGTATAATAAATTGTATAATCAATAAATGAAAAGCTTGCATGCAGCATTTTACATAGTGAAAGCAAATCCTTTTGAAGAAAATTGTAAAAACATATCGCGTTTCAAAACATGAAAAACATTTTTCGGCGAAGTTAAACACATTTTAAAATGATTATTCATACATTCCCAACAACCACTAAACTCATTTTTCATTCATAAAATACTGCGTTGACATGACAGCTTTGAAATCTGGTGGTGTTTGAGAATTCACACAAAATAACATGTTGCCTTCTCTCACTCTGATACAAAGCAGTCGTTTGTCATTGACAGAGTTTCTTTAAAAAAAATAGTGAATGCGCCTTATTGGTTTCAATGAATAGCAGTTCGAACGTTTTTTTCAATTTTACATGAAGGTCTAACAAGATGAATAGTCTACATTGTCCATCTTGCCTTGATAGATGAGATAAGTGTACATACGCTGTACACTAACATTAAAGATCTTGGTACCTGATCTAATATCTTGATTCCCAAGTACATAATCATGCCACATAAAAACTCTGGCAAGAATCAATTTCATAATATTGTATTTCTACTAGTTTTCTATAAATTTATGTAGCTTACTCATAATACTTAAGGTGTCGATTGAACGTTCTACAGTTTGCCAAAACGACATTTCTTCAAAACTTCGAATTGTGATGATTGCAGCATTTTTACAATAAATTTATATCCTCATTTAATTCATTTATACCCAGACGCCATCAAGCCTTATAAAGTTGTAGGGACCAGAGAAATTTTTAAATTGAAAGAAACGCGTATTTACAAATCCCTATTATTACTTTCTCTTCGACCCCCACACGCTTTTGACAAAATGTACATTTGACATTCTGTCGGGCCACGTGCACAGAATTGTTTGCGTGAATTATATAGTGCGTTACATACTTACATACTTATGTACTTTCTTTCGTTTTCTTTCCAAACATTTCTCACCGCTTAAAAGACCAGTGTAGAGGAATAAGAGTGATAATGATAAAGAGCAGAGTGGAAGATCCCGTAAAGCAAGCAAACCAATGTAGTTGCCAGAAAGAGAGGAGAAATGTGAAAGCTAGCAAATGCCATGCCATGAAAGGCGGATGGTGATGATGATGATGGCGCTAACATTTTTCTAGAAAAGCAGTCATACCAATCCGTTTTCAAGAAAAAAAAGGAAGAATAGAAGGGCAATAATGGATGGGTGTTGGTTGCTTCAGGCTCCCTAGACTCGTTACTTATACTCTCTCCTGCCTGTTGAGAAGATGAGCTGAGATGTGAAATTTTTTATGTACTTAACGGCCCAAGTCGGCGTAAATTTCATTCCTTCTTTTCACAGTTTTTAAAAGACTCACACACAACAGAGTAGCATTACATGTTAAAGATATTTGGTTAGACACTCTGCGAATTCTACCTAACGTCGCATCTTGGCAGCTGAAAAATGGGGAATGAGATTGGTGATATTATTATAATAACCTTTCCTTTTTCATCTTCTTTCAGCCACCTCATGTAAGTGTGGTTGCATGTTTTCACATATCAACATGCTCCCCTTTTTCCTATCTTGGATTTTATCAAGAAATGCTCTTTTAAGCAAATAAACCCCAAGATCAACTATCAATTAATTTATTCCCGGAATATTTCAACAGTCTTTATTTGTTTGTAGTTTGCTTTAGTAGTTTGTTCACAAAGCAAGTTAATCTTAGTGAAGTGGAAAGTAGATAGGTGAAAGGGCGAGGTGAAGTAACTTGACAAAGCATCAGAGTGAGACGATGATAAAAATATCCTTCCAAACTCATAATTTTTGAACATACATATATGCATGGTTACTTGTTAGTATAGTTAATAATATGACTGTCTATAAGTATGTCTAGAAATTAGTTAGTAATATTAAATTTTCGCACCCGTGTTAGTATACCTGACCTTCCGGTATAAACTATCGCATCTTGTAGAATCAATTTCTACCATAAAATCGTAAGTCTCGAAAAGTGGAAAGTTTGCGATCATGTATGAATGAACTGATGATTTCATAAGCTGGAATGAAATTTCTCAAAGTTTATTTGATCCACGTGTCAGGTTTCGATCAATGCTCAATTCATATTAGCAGTTTGAACAATGATGAATGAGATGAATAGCACTCACATATTGCATTGTATTTACTGATAAAGCTGTTATATTATTACCTGAAATTTTAGGTTGATTAAAATGAAATATTTCGCTATATTTTCAATATCTAATCCTTTAAACTTAGCAATTGGTGGTCAGCATGTCAACAAACCTATGTTACATCTTGTGTTACTAGTCACTAGTCAAAGAACGTGTCTAAGAAACCAAAGATAAGTGTCCAAATTAAATCATGGGTATGCACAAGTATGTAAAATATACCTTAAATATTTAGCTCGAAATATATACACTTGCATTAGCTGTTAGCATTTTTTTAAATTCATTTCAATGTAACCCATTAGTGCTTCATGTGACAGTTTGTTTAAAGTATAAAATCTTTGTTATAGTTATCGTCGAATGGAGAAAGGAACAGCGATAATAAAGAATAATTTTGCAATACACAAGGCTCTTATTAGTTTGGCTCCGGACTTTAGAATTCAGTTGTACTTCAGACTCACAAAATGATTGCACACCAATCAATAGCACTTGAGATGCGATGATGCGTATAATCAGATACACACGTTTTAAAAATTTGGTATACTTCACTTATTAGGTACGTTCAAAATTATAACCAGCAACATTAACAAATCCCACGTCAAAAAAGCAAAGTTTTGAAACATTATTGAAAAATTCGTGTTTGCATACATGTTTGTATGTATACTGGCTGATAAATTAGAAATCTCACGCATATGTCTCTGGAATTCAAGGGGCTCACATTCTGTCGATCAACCCTTGTCTGAATTTTGAAGTGTTTATTGGCACAGTAAAAACCTTTTACGAGCTTTGAAGGTATTTTAGTTTTCGTTGCAATTGTAGTATGTACAATGGACCACAGCACATTCCCAAACGAACCATTCATTCATTCACTCTTGAAACATTGCAACATTCTCGAAATGATCGAATGCAGCATGAAGCATGTTATGTAAAGACTTAAAATTAACTTTCAATTACTTCCATCAGAAATATACATTAGAATTAGAAAATGACTACCAAAATTATTTATGGCCATGCCGTTTTTTTTACAAACAACCATTTGGAACAATTATCCCTAGCAATTAATAACGTAAACAAGAAATAAGTGTAATATTGTAAATGCGATAGAGTGTAAAATTTTTGATAAAATTGACAACTCATTCCTCAAATAAACTTGTTTATATAACCTTCATCACTGCTGATGCAACTTTGAGATACAAAAATGAACATTCTTTCCTCTTATTTTTGTGTGTCAAAGTCAAGAAACCATATCGTATTTGCACATCTTTTCTAATGAACTATTTTTTAAACAAAGTTTACAGTGAAAAAGCAGCAGCATTATTTGTGTTTCTCAATACCCCTTACGAAACCAGCTTATATTTTTGGTGACCTGGCTGAGAGATTGATCGTACATAATGTATGAAATATAATGCTTTCCGGAAAAAATAAATAAAATCTAGGTTTTCTAGGTAAATTCACATCGATAGTTTGGAGTAGTGACAAAGTTGGTCCTTCTGCTGCTGCTCTTTCCTTTTTCATTTGTTTGCGATCTTTTCTGCTTCTACAGTGTACCGACTTTGTTCCTATTTATACAAACCAAATCTTTTGATACCTCTTTCTCCCTTGTGGCAAAAGAACGCAACATCATTCCATGACATAACAAATATCAATCCTTTCTCTGTGTGTATAAGAATGTATATGTATATGTTATAGTCATGTTGTAGAGACTGTGTAGTGTATAGTTGTGATCCTATGACTGTGAAGGCATCCTTTTCATTTCCATCTATTTTACTTTCATCAGTTTCATCAATACTATTAACTTTGATATACACCTTTGAACAACCCTCACCTACCAACCGATTGTGTTATTTCCATCGTACTTTTGGGGCCAATAAGTAGTAGAAAGATACAACAACACACAGCATAACATATGCGCCCGGAGAAAGTCAATGTGAGGAGAGCATTATGTCTGTGTGTGCCGAATGTGATTTGATTTCCACTTTCCATTCTGATGCTGCGAGATGAGTAACCCAAAAAAGGCCATAATGCAATATCTACTTTTTAGGTAAAAAGGAGAAATCACCAGCATCCAACATAAAATATACAAACGTGGAACAAATTTATGAGCCGTATATTCTTCCAACAACAACTCCACCACTACGTAAGCGCATTAGGAAGATGAATGAAATTAGATGAGTTGGAAATTTGTCTCTCTCTCTTTTCCTCTTTTGATTCCTTCCTAGTTCTTTTTTAGCTTTCCATATTGTACCAACACAATCCTTGACAAACACTTCAATTCAGAAGGGCACACTTGACTTACTATTAATTTATGGAAATGGAAAATCCGACTAGGCAGTTTGGAGGTTGTGTCCATCATTTCATATATATATATCTATAGAAACAAACGCATGTATGCTTGCGATGTGTGAGGAGTATTCTGTGGTTTTAACTTCAAGATAAGTGTGTGTTTCCATAGCTGCATGTTGTATGTAAGTTGTCATGGATCATCAAACCCAAACGAAATCGATAAGAAAGGTAAACGCTATACACGATTTCTTAAGATATCATGAAGAAAATTGATTCCTCGATTCGGTATAGTATACTTAAGAAAGAGTTTAAATTACGTTCTTACGAAATGACGCAAGCGCGAAATTCTAAGTGTTTCCAAAAAGTATATGTACTGTCATCATATATTGTTAAAGGTAATTGATAGTTCGTATTGTAACTTCTTGAAACAACACCAAAATAGTGATTTCAATTAAACTAAAACCCCTTTCTTTCCTACGCAGCTTTTATTTCTTGGCAACGTCATTAGTGATTTTAACTTCTTAAAGTCAGTGCACTTCATATACTGAATATATATTTTGTTTACTGAAGATATGTGGTGATATTCTTTGAGAATCAGGGAATGAGAATTCGTTTCTTCGAAGCTTACAGACAATGGAATGGAGTGGAGCCGTACATAGTGAAATTATGTACGATTAGATTTATAGTTTGTTTGTCAAAAAGGATAAAAAGAAAAAAACACTTCTTTCGTTAAGTTTCCGTCGCACAATATTTTGTTGTTGCACCGGTCAATTTATAGAGAATCTAGTTGAATCTAGTCGAATTTAGTTGTTATTTAAGAACAATAAATTAACTATATTTTCTCCATTTTAACAAATTTAACCTGGTTGGATTTGATGCAATACCAACATTAAGCGATATTTTTATCTCTAGATCATTTATTCGTGTTTAATCGTAGATTGATTTTCTTAAGTGTTGTTTAAGTTGGTTTTGGAAACTTGAGTTTATGAATGCTTGGTAGTCTTTAAATGCAAGTCTTCTAATTTGGTATAATCTTTTTAAGTACACATTGTATTTTCTAGTACTCTCTTTCATCAAAAACCACTTATTTTCTGAGAGTTTTTCTCTGTGTAATACTTATTCGCCTGAATTACTAGGAATGCCCAGGATTGATGTCGTAATGAGTCAATGATATACCATGTCATTCGTAACAAGGCAACGTGACAGCAATTACTGTACAAAACACGGTGAAAGCATTCATTATGGAGTGCACATAAGGCTGTTACGCATATTATGTTCTTTCTGAACAAAAATAACTAACATATATAACCGTTGTGCTAGTAAATAAGGTAAAAGTTATACTTTGAAAAGAAAATATGTTCTTGTTAAATCAAGAAGTAAAAAATTATAAAACATGGCTTTGTATTATTTTGGAAAATTGTATATTCTTAGTTTTTATTATGTACATGATTAGAATGCATTTAGAAATAAACATTTAGTAACAAGGCACTATAATAATGATGTGTTCATATTTTTGCTATCGTTTCTCCTGTTCCCATGTACGGATTTGAAATTCGATATGCTGCAGGTCTTAAATGGTTAATTGGTTTTGATTCATTAAGCCAGTTTGTAAATTGAAAAGCATGTCAAATTTTACTTCGAAGATGCTCGTTAGTATATGCTACGTTTACGTCTTCAATATCTAACTTTACTAAAGGAATTCGAAAGCAATTTAATGACTACTTTATTTGATGTACTCTATTGCTTCAGCAATTTATTTTATGTCGTATGTAACCATAAGAAATGGTTCACTCACGATCCTTTAGGACCCGAACTTACATGCAATCGTTTAATTAATTTGTCTCGTTATATTATATCCATACCCGAATTTTTATACATTTATCAACTCAAATGCATATTAAATTTGAATGAAGAGAGCTTAGAACAAGGTCTACCATGTAAAAAAAACTTTCTAGAATCTAGAACGTTTAGCAAGAAATCTTTGTTACAAATTTTACTAACAAGGCTTACAAATATGTTATGTGTTACGCATTCAGAATGGCAATTTAATGAGAAAAGTACAACCATGGCTCTATAGCTTTTATTAAATATTCTTTTGAAAAAATCATTCCCATTCTCATTGAATTATTGCTCAAAAAAGCAACCAGCAAAGGTAAAGTAATCAGAAGGAACATTTTCTAGATTGAAAACGATGAGAGGCTTTTCGAGTAGTATAAAAGTAGTAGCTTACACAAGTCGAAAGAAAAATCAAAAGACATACTTACTTATAATGATCATGCATGGCATTCCAGCTAAGTCAGGCTTTCAAATGATTTACCAAAGTACCCACGCATACACATATACATACATACTTCTAGTATAATTTGTGTCCATAATTAATGTTCATGCATACTCATAACTAGCTACTTCCAAACTTATGTCAAGGTAACTCAACAAGTCATTTCAGGTTTTTTCTAAACCCTTAGGAATCGGGTTGATTAAAAAACTTGAATCCGCAAAAGCATAAAGTATGTATGTATTCAGTGAAAGTCAAGGACATTTTAAAGCTTTTGCACTCTAGCTTAAATTGATGCTGTCTAACCAATGTTCCATTTGGTTCTAATAAGCCTTTGGTATTCGGAATGTGGAACCTTTTTAGGACGTCATTTTTACACCTACACCTATTTGCGTTAATTAAAAATATACACGCATTTAGGAACATTATATGCATAATTTCAATTTATGATTAACTTCTGTAATGGTATAATAAGGATAGGTGATTTTGATTTGTAGTGTTATATCCTTTTTGAGATTTTCGTGGATAAATTCATCTTTAATGCTAATGGTAATGATAGAGCTGTTTACGTTATATTTATGGTGTACCGGATGAAAATTCGTAAAGTGAAATCTGGTGTTCTCCTAGGTGTGTATTTTATGTTTTTTGTCTCGGTTCAGTTTTTCCTTTGCAAAAAATATTAGACCACCACACCACACCCAGATCCGCCTTTGAAGATGTGAAACGATAGAATACTTTGTTGTTATTTTAAATATCCTTTTGACATGAAACCACCATTCAACATTGTTATCAATAGCTCATCACCTCTGGCTTAGCAAGTTGAAAGATGCATATTCATAGTTTAAGTATGTTAAGGTTGTTCTGTTGTAAATGAAGGCCAGTATTATGAGAATGCTAGTTTTTGATTTACAAAAAACTTTCTTGTAAGACAAGGTTTTCACATTTTCATAAATTATCGTTGTTTTAACCTTAGCACAATGCCACGGTTACCATAAACCATAGGCAGGCGATACTGTAGTCATTTCATTTTGATGCTATTCAAGCGTTTTCTCTAATTTTATGAATACAAACTTGCGAATATTGCATCCATTTTGATGAATCGTGTTCATTGTGATTATTTCATTGCTTTTAATGACATTAAAAGTAACATATTATTATACCATTTGCATACGACAAACCAAGTTCAAACAACTTCTATCAGTTCTTTTAGTATTACCTTAGAAATTAATTAAAGTGGATATTCAAACTTAATCTATTACTAATGTTATGCTCGTCGAGGCAATTTTCGGGGAGCCCCTAAAATCTCTTGCAACTTGAAGGCTGACAAATATGGAAGGTCCGATTCATAACTGTGGATGCTGAAAAATAGTTTCAATTCAAGATTAAGGTTAAAACGTAGGAGAGTATTGTATTGATTTATTAAGTTGGATAAATCATAAATATATGCATAAACTTGATTTAAGATTATTCTGAACGAAATTTTTAGTGTTTATTTAGAAAGAAAGTAGATTTCCAACATGGTTCTAACTAGTCATTGAAAGAGAAAGTGGAAGGTAAAGTTCATGATTGTTAATATGTATCTTACGTACTTGATAGATAAAATTAAGCGGTACCTTATCCAGAGTCAAGAGTAGACGATAGTGTTCTCCTATCTAATCTCTTTAATTAAGCGAGTCTTTATTTAAACTTAAAACCAAAAGCGATGCAAAACCTTTGAACTACAATTTTGAAATCTACTACTACTTCGTTACTTAATATCGATTCGTAAAGAATTATAAAGCTAATTTACTAATTTTACAATTTTATGAATATCCATTAGAATTAGAATACTTGAATGCTAAGATCTCTAGTTTGAAGTTATTCATTAATATGCTTACACTATTCGTTTAATAAAGCCAAATAAATCTTCTTGCCTTCCATTACATACAAGTACAACTGTATATCCTTACAGCAAAACTTTTGAAGCTAAGTTAGATAAAACTACATGTTCGCAGTTCGCACAATGCAAATGTTAGTTTGAGGATATACGAGTTTCATTAAATTGTCTAATACAAAAGAGCACTCCAATTATAACAGTTATGTATCATCAAAAAAATCTTCTCATTGCATTGCAGCAATACACGTAGTTGTAGCTCAGCTCATCCTCTATCTATTAAAATCCAAGTGGATACAAAAAAGCACAGTACAACCTGGAGCTCTTTTCCCTGAGACCACTTTCATAACTTCAGCATAACTCGACTTTAACTTTAGTTTACCAGTGCAATGCAAAAACTTTTGGACAACATAATATTCTCTTCTTCAGACCGTGTAAATCCCTGACATCAACAACGCGTATTTCTCATTCCGATCTTTGTGAATGTGGGAAAAGTTTTCTTTTCCTTGTCTTGACTGAATACAAATACAACTGCTGCTGTTGTATCTGTATGCAAAACCTTATTAAAGAAATTTGCCAATAAGTAAAAGAAGAACACAAAATACTAAACAAACTTAGCAGAAAGGCACACATTAGCTTTCCCTAAAAGATAAAAAAAGAACGAAGCTGGAATGGTTGCTTAAAATTATAAATACTATGTTATAGCAATACATATGCTTATACTTTTAAAATATATATTTGAAATGAATGCATCAACTTTTTTGGAGACAGCTTTATTTGCTTCAGCTTACATGAAAAATTAATGCAAGCGAAAGACTAGATTGGATGGTGGCTCAACTTTTTTTCTTTCTAATTAGGTATGTATGAAAAGCATCTAGTCCTAGTCTCATTAGACAGCTTCAAAAAGCTTTTTGAGTTACAAAATGTAACAATTTCTTTAACCTTGTAAAGTATTTATTTATGTAAAAAAATATTCGTCTTTGTGGGCGGGTGATTTTCCGTTCATTTTCTTGCTCTCAAACCTCTCGAGGAGGTACTTACTAAAGACCTAAGTTGGAATTTTTACATTATGGATGCCTGGTATGCGTATGTTGCTTTGCACTTGTTCATTACTCTCCAATGGAATCCCAAATTATTTCTTATTGTTGTTTACTCAATTTATTTAAAGGTTTTAACGATTCTAGTATATTGCAAACTGCAATGATTCATTAAGGTGGGCTCATTTGTAAAACTGGCTATATCTAATCTGGTGGGGACGCAATAATAGAGTCGACTTCCTCTTAGTGCATCTATGTCTTAGTTGAATATATGGAGACGAATTTTTTTAGTCGACTGTTTTTTTATTGTCGAACTTTACATAAACG